>PGWS01003327.1:0-21418 GCA_002896235.1 Cicer reticulatum
ATAAATTCAAAATTATTATTTGTTAAATCTTAAACGAATGACCAAATATGGTATGAGTATTTTGGGTCTCTCAAACTTTAAGAACATGTGCTTGGTTCAACCAGCCTGCTATAGGCCGGGCTGAAAACAGTATAATAATTATTAGTTATTTTAGTTTATTTGAGTTATAGAGTCAGATGTGGTACATCGATCATCACTAATTAGGGGAAATGAGGGTTGAATATTTGTTGACTTGTTTTGCTGGTGGACCTCGGACCTATCTTTGAAGAGTGTGTGCCCTTGTCAATTTTCAGCGTGTTTACTAGCTATGTCAAGCGGTGAGTTGAGATTCGTTTTACAGTTTACTAGCTTGTTGTTTCTATATTCATCAAAAAGAGAAACAAAATTGTTTCTCTAACGAACAGTTTAAGTGCTTTTGAATCTGAATGCCCAGTAAACCCACCACAAGAAATAGTCTGATGTCAATACTTGAGACAACATTTTTTCAAGCCCATCATTCTTGAATTTTTTTAACTCTTTAAATTTCCACAATTCTTTGAAGTTTTCGTACTTACACAATCTCGATGGGTGTTCTTTGTCTTTATTGCACCCAACCAAATCAAACTTCAAAGTCTCTCTTGAAGAACATCAACTTTAGGAATCTAGATCCATCATTCTTGTTCAGGTTTGAAGCTTGATGCGGGACACAAAAGTGATGGCTTGTTACCAAACCGATAACATGTGCAATTCGTGTGTGGATCCCATACACACAAAAAAACAATTTATAAACAAAAGGAATATGTATGAAAATTTACTCTTCTTTTCTTCTGTCATGGACTAAAATAACAATTATACAACAAAAACGCTACTTCAAAGCCCAACATAGTTAGCACCTTTGCGTTTTACAGTTAAAATTGTTCAGTATATGTCTCCTCAATCCAATGCCTGTTGCGAAATGGCTCCACCAACTTCTCACTTCCAAGAAAGATTTTAGGGTATATTTACATATTCAACTCCAAAAAAAGTCTCGTTCTGGGGATCCTCCAGGTGTGTGGCCTTTGTACATAGGTGTTTCCTGCCAAGTGATCAAGACTACTTTGGCATTTGATCTCATTGGTGGATATGATTCATATGAAGAGAGTGTATTTTGTCCCATCATTGTATAAGTTGGATTGGGAGGAGATAGGAAACAGCTCTTGTGTGTGTGGGAACGTACTGTCGCAATTGACTTGAACACGGAGATACTGGTAATGATGTGATCATTCTTGTTTGTCTCTGAAACAGGAAATAAACAAAGAGCAAGTCAGTCAACTAGCAAAAACAATTTATTGAAGCATATATTACAGATGATTTAGAAAACAATGGCATTGATTATATATAATGACAAAGGGTCGGATATTTAACCTTGATCTCTAACTGCTCGCGAAGCTGTAACAACTGGTTTTGTTGGCATAATCTCCATCCTGTGAAGCAATACAAGTTCTATTGGAATGAAGATCTGAAACTGGCTGCAAAGTGATACAAGTAAAAAGAAAGTTTAGCTCCAGTTCCACAACTGACCATAAAATTGATTTCCAGAAAATATAAACTTTAAAAATTTATATAAAATAGAAATCAGTGCTAGGCATATGTGCATTAGAATCCTGACTGCAGCAAGTTATCTAATTTCAAAATTAGATTGCAGCATGTTAGAATCTAAGGGATTTATCTAAATTTAAAAAGGACTGTATGAGCATGTTAATCTTTTAAGAGAACGAATCCCTTTATATGATAATTATGATACAACTTAACAATGTGTATGTAACTAGCTCTGTAAATCCAATGAAACAAAACTTCACTAAGAAAATAAATAAACATCGAAGTTTGTACGGCAGTGCCGTTACTTCCATCAAACTATATTTATGGAAAGGCATCCCTGGTTCATTCTGCATTAATGCAGCTTTTGTAGCTGACTGGTCTCGAATAAAGGGGTGTTTAGTAGCATTTGGGCTGTAGGGCGAGTTGAAGGATCTCTTATGCAGCATTAGCTTAATGAAATTCTTTGCATCATTTGAGAAGATGATCAGGAATTTCAGGCATGTCTTTGCTGTTTACCAATTTAAATATTGCAGCTACCTGTTGAAAATTGAACATTAAAAACAGCGTTGGCCCTTCATAATTTTACAAACAACATCACAATAAAACTGAAATGATGCTAGTTCAAAATAGCTAATATCGCACCCCTTCATATTGACTCCAAGGAGGCTTTGAATGTTGCCATTTCAAGAATTGTGCATTCCCAAGCTCCAAATATCAACAGGAAGCTATAAGCATTTGTATTCATAACAACCTAAGAAACAAAACATAAGGATACATTACCACTTACAGTGGAAGAGGATGAGGAGGAAAGAATGTGGTTAAATAAGAAGAAACTTTAAGATCTGAAACAAAGGGGAAAAAACTTTACCTCTGGTGCCATCCAGTGTGGACTTCCTTTGAAAGAAAGCATTGACGAAGAAGCATTTATCTGGTCCAGAACAAATCATAAATTAGAGATGATCTCCATCATAAATAAGAAATCAACCAAAAACTAAAGTATATACTCATTAAGACAAATGCATGATACACTTACATGTTTAGCCATTCCAAAGTCTGCCAGCTTGATTTCACCATTAGGATCAACTAGAATGTTAGCCCCTTTAATATCCCTGTTAAGATAAGAACATATAAATAATTAAAAGAGAGTCAAGAAGCACTACTTTCAAGCTTTAAATAAATACAACATCAATAGCAGAATTACCTATGCACTGTATTTCTCCCGTGGAGATAGGCAAGTCCAGAGACAATCTGTCTGGTATAATTTTGGATAACAGGCTCCTTGAAGGCCCCATAGTCCTGAAGTAATTTATGAATAGAACCTCCAGAGACGTATTCCAAATAAACGGAAAGTGTTTCTTCTCCCTGAAAGCATGGCATATCTATATTTATACATTCATAAATTTTCTAATTTCTATTTCTATGTTGTATATATTTATATACAGGATTAAAGTCAGGAATATTTTATCATACCAAATCACTTCCATAGTATTGAACAATGTTTTGATGTGAAGCTGACTCAACAAATTTATCTCCTGCGACAAATTGAGAACATGGTATAGATTTATAGACTAACAAATGGTGATTAGATTAAATTAGAAAAAACTCTGCCGCAACTGTAAAAAGAAGAAACTGCAAAAGTGTTATCGTGACAATGAGTGGTGAAGGCTTAGAGCATCAAGCATATTTCTTCACAAAAACAAAAAGAATTACCTGACTAAGTTGTTTGAGCACTCTTTTGAGGTGTTGATCATCACAGACAGCCCTGACTTCTTTTATTGCACACAATTGTCCACTTTCACTATCAAAGTGCAAAATCACAATACAAGCATTTTAGAGGTAGAACAAACATAGGAAACAGAATACATAGTAATCTGTCCGTAGGAACAAAATCAGACATAATGTGCAATATGAAATAAGGCTGATGATATCATTCTGTAAAAACAGCTGTGCTTAACATCAGAGTTTTGTTTTGCCAAACAGCAAGGCATGATGATATTAATTTTGTAGCCTAAAGATTGTGTGTATACATCACATCACCAGACTGAAAAAAACATTTTCTTAAATATTCAGAAGGGCTAACCCAAGATAAAATCGAAAGTAAATATACTTGACCGGCAAAAGGAAAAAGAAAAAAAGAACAACCAATACCTATTGAAATCCCAGGTAAACATGCCCAAACGTTCCCCGACCGAGAAGCTTCCTCGCTTCCACTTGAAACGGTTAGCGTACTGTTTTCTAGCAGTCCGTTTCCTTCATGTTAGGAAAGAAGAAGGACTAGTCGGAGATCCCGGTGGAAGGCAAAGGATGACACTCACTCCTTCCATCTTCTTGCCTACCTGTAGGTGAGTCAAGACTCAAAACTTGCAACCTTGGATGAAGAGGCGACGTTGGGCTAGTGGGCCTTCTTGACCCAACTGGGCTTCTAGGCCTCCCATTAAACTTTGTGTCACATTGTCCTCTAGCATAAAGAAATGGCATGGATTAATAACATAATTTAGCAGTGCATTGCAGATTGAAGAGAAGTGTAACACCCTGTAAACAAACTTCATAGCTCCAATGTTCTCTCTGTTCCTTTTGCTTACGTTGTTTGTGCTTGGAATGAGTGTGCAATCATAAAACATATCGGCCTCCCAAATTTTACAACCACTTAGTATGTAGATATACATGTAAAGATATTGTGGTAATTAACTAGTTATTTAAAAAATATATTGATAAACAGCAAGATAAATGTATTTGGCCTCGATATGACCTAAATCAATTGGAATGACAGATAAAAGGCAATCCTAGTATCAAACTTGAACTTTATTGACAAAATTGATCATCAAGATATATAGATCTTCATGCAGTACCACAATTTTAACAATAAAGCCAATCAAATTGATCAAATTAGATACAAATTTACAAAGCTGATGAAGGAATTGAACCTAAAATAGAAAGGATGGTTAAAATCGAATGAATTGAAAGTTATTCAATGAGTAATAAATACTAAGCAACCAACCTAGCGCTATTAATCTGAGAATTACAAGTTGAAGGATCGTCGTAAGAGCCATTGGAGCTAACGCTAGAGCTAGAAACGGAAGCAGATCCGAAGTAAGACCCTGATCGTTGCTTAAGCTTTGTGTAGGATAAACGGAAGGACGAGCAAAGGAATCCTATCTTATCGCCGGATCGGAATCACAACAAGAGGAAGAGCCGGCGGCGGCGGAGGTTGAAGAAGTGAAATCCCTGCTTGGTCTGGGGGAATTTCTAAAAGCGGAAACATCGTCGAAGCTTTTAGGTTTTTCGACGTTGTTAGTATTGGTAGAGTTTCTGATCGGAGACTTGGTGAAATTGAAGTGAAGCACGGTGCCGGCGGTGGTTGTGCCGCCACGTGGGTGTTCTTTGGTCTTAATTGATTTTTTACTCCACCACGTGGGCATTATAAATTTGAATTAGTAAACGGAGAAATTGAGAAGAAAAAGAAGGTAGAGAGAGAGAAGAGTAGGTTAGTAATAACAATAAGAGAAGAAGAAGGAAGAAACGACGAAAGAGGGAAAGAGTGAAGAACAGCTAAGAAAGAAAAAGGGACGGCACACGGTGGTTGGATAAGTGACGTGGCATGTGTGTGTCTGCTCACGCGTGTGTATTTTGTGTGACAAAAACAGACAGCGTAACTAAACTACTGTGTGTCTGTGTGTGGAGTCCTCACTCTCTCTCTCTCTCTCTTAGTTAAAAATTGGGGTACTTGTTTGTTGTTGCAGTTGGTTTGGTTGGTTGTTTGCAATTTGCATGTAGAAAAAGTAGTAAGAAGTTAAATCATTATCATGCCATACGGTGCGGGTGCGAAATGGAACCAGATTAAAAGGGGAACAAAATATTCAGAAGAGAAAGGAATGAGTCAGAAGAATCCACATTGGTCATTGTGCACTCCTTTTTCTGCTTTATCATTTATACACTCCAATTGCCAATGGCCAATTGCCTAAGCCTAACCCACTACAGTCCAGCGGAAAAAGATTCTCACTTACGAATTCTTAAGTCACGTTGTATTGCTTCAAATAAATTAATTATAATTTTTTTACTAAAAACTAATTAATTGGTAAAAGATAATTATAATTGTTGATAATGAAGTTTAATACAAGTGTATGTAAATTATTAATATTATTCAAATTGCACTTACTTTTCAATGAGATCAAATTGTATCTCATGAGTTATAAATTATTAATATTAGTGCCTTAAAAAAATGAGTTATTTTATCTCTTTTTCTCAAAAAGAGGGTGAAGTTTTCAAGGGTGGCGAAGCGTGTGGATAGGGACAAGAAGAAATGGTTTTTATTGTTGCGACAAAGCTGTGGTATTTAAGGCCATTCTTATTTATTTTTCTAAATTTCATTTTCTATTGTTGCTATGAACATGTGTGGTACTGGACCTTACTGTAATGTTTCCGCATTATTGCACATCTATATATTTATTTTAATTTATATCGCCGCCCACTTTTACTTGATCCATATTTTTACTTATTTTTTGCGTTAATGTTACAATTTAACAACAATAAATATAAGAGATTAATTTTGTATAATCACCAACATAAATATAAATATTTGACACCCGTAGAAGTCCATTATTTTTGTTTTTTCAAATTTAATAATAAAAAAAATATATTTTTGTTTTTTATATCTTTTTATTTGTATGTATTAAATGTATATGTTTAATAGTGTAATAAAACAAACATTATTATCGCTGCAAATATTTTGTCCTTTTGACATGAGATACAACTATTTTTAGAACATCTAATAATTATATATTATCACTTTCTTGATTTTAAAATAATTAACACTTTCAAATTTTAAGTTAATGTTATTCTTTATACTCTGACTTTAGTGATAAATTGTAGTGTGTAAATGTAGAAAAATATCATATACGATTCACATGTTATAAAACTCTTTGTATAAAGATAATGTCTAGAGACAAAATAGCGATAATTTCAAAATATAGTTTTAATATTTATTAGATACCTAGTTCGTTATATTATTAGAATTAGTATAAAATCAGTTTTAGTTGATTAATTTGTTAAATAACTAAATTCTAGTTAATACTCTTAATCAACTCTAATTAGTTGATATTATATATACTTAGTTAATTAATTAGTTAGTTGACACATTACCTCAATTATCAGATCACACGAAGTATATCGAAGAATAACAAACAGAATAACAACAGTTACAGCGTTTGAATAAGTACAACAACAGCCATGGTGGTTAACAACAAGAAAATATTTATAAAAAAAAAACCGTTTATGGAAGGATTGGTATGATATGAAATCTTTTTACGTTTTCATTTGTTTGGAATGTATCCGACATCTCCTTGGTTGCGGTTAGAAGCCCTGAAAAATTCGTCGGCAGTTAAAGCAGAGGTAATAATATTTATTAAAAAAACCCGTTTAATGAATCACATGTGCTGGTTGGCACCATCTATTATTGTTCAGAACAATACCCAAACAAACTTTTCAGGGATAAATGAATTTTATATATGATTTGATTTTTGGACAAAATATATTTACCAAATCTGACACTAATACCTCCCTCTAATCAGGGCCGGCCAAAGCCACTGAGCGTTTTAGCCTTTTATCAAACAAATTTTTTTATTTAATAAAAAATGTCTCAAATTTTTTTTATTTAAAAATAAAAAGGTGTAACATGTTATATTCTTAAAACTCAAATGGATAAAAATCTTATATAAATTAAATAAAAATATTTTTTTTTGCAAATTATTTAACACTCTTGTACAACTAAATTGGTTAATGAAAGTAGTAGGATAAGAGAAAATATTAGTTATAAATTGAAAAAATCATGAGACAAACACGTTGCTCATACTAGAAATATTAGTTATAAGTTGAGAAATCATGAGACAAGTAGTGAACATATTGTTAATATGAGTCATTGAAGCGGTACAATGTATACACACTATTTTCTTCTTCAACTAAAATATGAAAAATTTTACATGAGTTCTTGATGTTGCCGTATAACCGTGAAATGTGTTATTTCATTTGTTGAAAAAATATAGAGAAAATATATTTGAAAATGACATTAATTATGCTAAAGAAAATTTATATTTATTAAATAAAATATTAATAATTTATTCATTAAATTTTGAAAAAAACCCCGTATAATAATTTTGTTTTATGTCTCATAACGTGTTGGGTCGGTCCTGCATCTAATTTCTATTTTTTTTTAAAAACATCACATCCCTTATACTCACTAAAAAAACTATATCAAACATTTTTTTGTTACACTTACATTTATTCATGTTATTTCCTGTATGACACAATTATAATTTTCGTTTGAATTTATAAATGTATGACTATACATATGATATTTACAATTTTAAAATGTATGATTATGTTCTTAGTAGCACAACTGAATTGTGTATTAATAATATATTTTTTTGATAAATGACTTATAAAGTTGAAATAATGATATAAAAAAGATATTATATACATTTTTTTTTAATAAATATAAAGGAGATGAGTATTTTCTCAAAACTAGAGGTAATGTTAATGTCATTTAAGATAATATAAAAAAATCTAAATGAAGCAAAAGAGGCATTTTGTTATTAAACAAGTTGGGCGATAATTGCGTGATTATATATATATTTATTGTTCTTTAATGCTATTAGAAAATTGTTAGTTGTACCTATATTTTACATGGTAGAAATTTTGAGTGAACTATATTTTCTCAAAATTGTTGGTTGTATCTATATTTCATATTAAGGATAATTTTTCATATTAAAATTGGTGGTCTTATGTCTATAGTTTTTTGCTTTCTTATGCTATTATTATTTATATTGATTTTGCTTGATAATTTTCTTGTACATAATAGAAAATATAAATCAATAATATATATTTGTTAGGGTCCACTCTAATTGACCATTGAAGTGGATTAAAAAACATGAAGAAAAAACATATTTTTTGACTTGATTTAATTGAAAAAATTACATATACGTTGGACAAGTTATAAAAAAAAGGGTATACTACGTACGGGACCTATTGTGAAGGGCACGATCATGTGTTTGCTCTATCTGATTGATTGAGATCGCATCCCATTTTGCGTTCATGGTCTTCTGTATGGCTATGCTCTAGTAGTTATCATTGTTTGTGCTTCTATAAAGTCTTTATTCATTGAGGAGGTATCCTATAATGATAGGTTGTGCTCACTTATTTCAGCACGTGTTTAATTGTATTTAGCCAGTTTCTTATCCATAAATAATTTGGCCATTCTCTTTTTGGATTTTTTATGCTTCATGCTTTCGCAAGTGGGGTACCAAATGCAAATGCTAGATTAGATGAGTTGAATGTGAACCTTATTATGTGGTTCTAGGTTTCCATTGATTTGGATGTTGTGCGCTCTTTTTCATTATTAATATTTTGTTTCGTAAAATTTTGCTTGCACACGAAAACTTAGTGGCTTTGAAAGGATAGAAGGAGATCAAGTTCGATCTTCACATGTGAAATTGTGAATTTCATGATACATGTTTTATGAGAGTGACTTGGAGGAAAATAATAGCTTTTCCTCGTGCTTTTATTAGAACTTGTAGCGAGACATGTGGTTTCGATAAAAAATTACACAATTAATTCACTTGAAAAGCTTCTTTTTGAGACAAAACAATTGAACTAAAATAATAGAGTGGAGGAAAACAAAATTATATATAAAACATTTATTTTATTATTTGAATTTTTAAGATGAAATAAAAAATAAAAAGTAATTTTATCGTATTGTTTCTAAATTGGAGAGAGAAGCAAAAGAAAAATTAAGTGGTGTATTAAAGATATTGAAAATACATTTCATTATAATTCACTTCATTTCGTTCTCTTTTTAGTAATTCAAACAATGGAACATTAACTTGTTCCATTTCATTTTATACTATCAATCGGAAGAAATAATTTAAATTTATAAGTAAATTGATTAAAGAGATTTCAATTGCTAACAAATACACTTATGTTTTAAAGTGTAAGACTGAACTATTAATGGCACTCGAAACGTAAATTAATAATTTGACATAAAGATAAATTTGTTGAATTGCAACAGGTTAATGAGATAAAAGAAGTTCGTGTTAAGTACAAACACAATGTCAACGAATTAATGAATATTACAACATTAATTCTTTTTTGAATTTTATTTTTAATAATTTAAATGAGAATATTAATTTTTGATAATGAAGACAATATTAATTTTAAGGTTGTTTCCAAACAAGAATAAATAACATGATACGGAGGTAGCGTTGGTGACAAGTTACTCCCTACATTACTATAATTTAAATTATTATAATTTAGATTAAAGAAGTCTTTAGTATTATAAAATTTTAAAATATCATTTTTAATTTATGTAAAAATGTTATATTTTTAATCGTTACAAATTATTCTAGAAGTTGATTTAGTCTCTATTGAATTATCAACGTATATTTTTGAATAATTTTTTTAAGTATATTTATAATAATATAAAAAAAATCTCACACAAAGAATCTCAAAATTCAATTTTTTTTAGGTCTATATTTTCGGATTTTTTATTTTGAATTTATAACCTTTAAAAATTCATATTTAATTCGACCGATCATTTTTTTTAGGTCTATATTTTGTCATTTTTATTTTAAGTTTATGACATTTAAAAATTTATATTTAATTAGACTAAAGTTAAATTTTTAAAATTTTTGTAAACAAACATTTTATAATATTCCAAACATACACAAAATATCAGTTAAAAATTTAAAATTTAAAGAACAATTAAACATGTTCCATTTCAGCATAGACTAAAATTATTGTAGAGTAAATTTATATAATTAAAACTTAATATATAGAAACTAAAAAACAAAAATTAATATATCATATAAAATAAAAATAATATTTGGTAAAAAAATATTATAAAAGAGAATAAAAACTTAGAGGAATCTAATTCATCTTAGTTGTAACAAGACCAAATGACATAAAAATATAAGTTTAATTCGAAATTCAAACTCTTTGATAAATACATCGACATACAAATGTTTTGCTGACGTCCAAGTTGATTTTATAGATTTTTCTACTTAGTAAATTAAGATTTCAGTTCTAATAATTAGTCTATTAGATTTATTAAATAATAAATATGTCTTTTTAAATCATCAACAAATTTAATTCCTCTCTCATATTATTTTAGTAAACATTCCTCAAAACTAATGAAAGATTTATACTTTGACTTGAATAATATCTTTTATTTTATACAATTTAATAATATCTTGATGTATTATGACAAACATATAATATTTTAATTTGTGATGTTAAATTTGAAAAAATAATTAATTTGATTGTAATTTTTTAAGAATTTAATTAATATACACCGATAATATAAATATATTTTACATTATTAGTTAATTACAATTTTTAAATTAATGAAAATATTTGATTTTTGATTAATCACCTATGAAATTACAAACATAATTAATTGTAATTTATTAATAATATAAATTCTATATTGATAATGCATAAAAATTAAACTCAATTTTTTAATAACGTAAAAGACTAAGTTATTGTTTTGCAAATTTAATAAACTAAATTAATAGATGATTACAATTTCAAGAATTAAAATATTAGTATACACTAATATTAATTTTGGATCTAAAGGGAGCACGCATGCAAATAGATAAGGGTATTTATGATTCAAAAACTGCACTGGATTCTATCATATTTATGGTTTGGTTCAGTTTTTGAAAAATTATTTTTTAATTAAGTTTTAATTCAATTCTGATCTACTATATAAATATAAATCAGTTGTAATTTTGAACCGGTTTAAAACTGATTTATAACTATAAACCAGTTTAATATTTTTAACAAGTTTTTAAATTAAACACAGTATCGAACAATTTGGACCACATTTAATATTTTTGAGAAAAATAAATATAAATAATTTATCGATAAATTTTTTTTTCAGATAAATATTTTGATTATTTTTTGAAAAACAAAATCAAAAAAATTTACAGAAAAAAATGTTTTTTTAATTTTGTTCTCAAATTATTTTTTTAAAAAAAAGTTTCTATATTTTTTTTGAGAAAATTAAAGTTAAAAAATTTTATAAGAAAAATATCTTAATTGAATTTAAAAAAAAAAATAGTTTTAGTTTTTTTGGTGTAATGTAATTTAAGTTGTCAGTATAATCCCATTAATAATATATTTTGCAAACTCGTACGCATAGGTGCTTTCCACATCCTACTTCCTCTTATTTTGACCTCGCAATACAAAAATAAAACTAAATATAGGTTACGTGTTGGTGTGCAACAATGGATATCAATAACACTAGATTCTTCGTGTTGAGTAAATCACATAAATTGAACAAGTTCATAGTAGTAATATTTTCTCCAAGGGAAAGGATGTGGCAATTAAAGGATAAATAAAATTCCGTTAATGATTATTTTAAAAGTTCAAAATTTTTTTAATCGATTTTTTTAATTAAAATTTATTAATCATTGATTTCAATGACTTGATTAACATATTAAATATGTTAGTAAATATAACTCGAACTTTGTTAAAAAAAATTATTGTAATGAAATATAATTAGTAAAAGTATATATCTAAAAATCAGTTTTATATATACACTTCATTTTGCAGATAATATTATATCAACTACTAGTATTTTTAAACTCCAATGGTTTAATTTAGTCATACAAAAAGACATAGATTAAAAATTCAATCTTCACAATGATATTAAAAATAACCAAATATAATTTTTTTTTATAAGTGTTCTATAAATTCATGTTTGATTATTGTCACGTGCAACTTGAGTCATTCCACAAGGTCGAAAATTACTAGGACCCAAATTATATTATTTTTACTTATAATTGTGACACATTGATTAAAAAATCCATATAATCAAAAAACATCAAATTACAATAATATTTGATTTATTAGAGAGGAAATAGTTAATTGAACCAAACTTTATTGAGCTCAACAAGTAGGGGTGAGAATAAAATATGCCTTTGATTTTATTTTATTTTAAGTTTATTAGATTTGATAGGCCGAGATTTTTTATTATTATTTATTAATATTGGTATTTATTATTTTAAATTTGCTAATTATGAGTTCATTTTTTTAAGGTTGATGTATACTTATTAGTTATAATTTTATTAGTTTTTTTATGTTTATTATTTTATTAGTTTTTTTTATATATAAAGGTCTAACTTAAACTATTTTAAAATTATACTATTTAAATGTTTTAATGTAAAATAGATTTTCAGATCAGATCAAATCGAAAAAGAAAAAAAAAATCTATAATAGGCAAAAGTCAGATTCATGTATTTTAAAGTTTGATCTGACGTATTTCCACCCTATCAGCAAGAGCTTTTAGTTAGTGGTGTTTCTCTTCACACTCTAAATATTCTCAATTACATATAAATGCATGCTCAAATTGATCAATTCGAACGTGTAAAATACATATATGAGTTGGTTAACCTAGATAAAATTTGGAGGCATTTGAGAAAACTTGGAGGTGAATAAAAAAAAACTTTCTTTAATTAGTGAACAAAAGAAAAATATCATTGAGTGTCATATATGATTAGAAAGTTTGTTTTAACAAAAAATAATAATTAAGAATGTTATTATCTAGTAGTATGATTATTTAGTAGTATATTTGAAAGTTGTAAATTTAATTTGAAAAGTGTTAGAATACAATTCTTTTTAAATAATTAGAATGTTAATATTATCTTGAATTTTATTTTAGTGTTATTTACAATTTACTCATTTTAATAAATTTAAATAAATAAACATACTTTTTTTAATGTTTTATTCAATAAAATATATTATATAATCAATAATTACTAAAAATATAATTTTTTAAAAAAATTTAAAAATTTTAATTTCTAAGGGAACCCAAAATTATAAACTCAAAGGTTCAACTGAAACATAATTCTCTCACAGTAAAATTTTACTATTAGTAAAAGAAACTGTACCATTACTTTATAAAGGGATAATACACTTAGATTGACCCGGCAAGATTCTTTGACATAACGTCAGAAAAATGCAAACTAAAAATAACTATCTTTTCTTGCGGGTCCCAACACTACGTTTGTTTGGATATGAAATAACCCGAATATAATAAAACTGATAAATATTATGCGGGCGTCTTTAATTAATTGACAAAATAATATTTTTTAAGAAAAATATTTGATATGATAAATATGAAAATGGATTATCTGTCTTGATGGATGATTTTAGAGTACAATTAATGATTAAAATTAATTGATAAAATTATTTAGATAACAGATAATAATTGATTAAAAAACAGATAGATACAAAATAAGAGAATTAAAATATAGAGAATCTCAACTCAATAAATATAGATAATGTACAAGGTTGGTGAGTGGTTACATAAGAAGACAAAATCGTGGCTAAGCAAACCTAATGGAAGTACGTGAACAATATATTATTAAATCTATTAAACTTATTAAACGACTAATTAGTTGAAAATTAAAAGATTAAATAAGTTTTTAAATAATATATAATTTTTTATTTTTAGTTGTTTTAAAATGTTTATTCAATTAGTGACCCTTAAAAAATTTGCACTAACATTCCTGGCTTTTAAACAAACTTTTTTTATCATTAGATTTTTTAATTTTATTGCATGAATATTTAGAATATTATAAAAGTTCATTTAGAAGTAGATCTGTTAGTGAAAAATATCTGAAGAATTATTGTTTGAAAATTTTTTTTGAATACATTAAAAATAAAATATAATATATTTATTGAGACCAAACATTTATTCAACACAAAAATTAAATAAAAAGTAACAATATTGTTAGGTATAATATTGAGGAGTTAACAGAACAACTAAATGACATGATGTGTTTAATTAACTGGTTTGGTGTCAAAGCTTCATTCACACAGAGGCTTTAGTGAACATGTTCTGATTTTCAGTCGGGGAGGTCAAAAATAGATCAATTGTTTTGTAAGTGACTACTCCATAAGTTATGGATACTTATTGTTCCTTCTATTTATAAGTAAAAATATAAATGTATTTAGTTTAAAATTTAGATCAAATATACTAACACTCATATTTATAAATAGAAACAGATGAAATATAAAATAAACTTTTAAATAATGATTTGTCAATTTATTAGAGATTAATTTAATAGTCATATTCATATTTAGTGGAAAATATAAGAAGGATACAAAAAACTGATTTTAAATCTTTACATTCTTTCCATTACTTTTACTCTGTATAGCTTACAAAATTTTCTTTCAAATATTAACTATATCAATAATGTAGTGTGGTTTCAAATAGCTTATGAAAGATACTATGTATAACTACACCATTTAGATCGAAAGATCTTGTTTAGATTCAGCTTCCATCCGTCTGAATAGAAGAAAAATAGACAAATTTAATTAATTTGATTCTTATTTGCACATTTTGTTGAAAATTTTAATGCATAATTTTTGTCTTAAAATTGAGTATTCAACTCTTAAAAAGTTTAAAGTTATTTTCTTTAACACAAATTTTCTATTACTTTATAATATTTAAAAAGCATCTATAAGAAACGTTAATATATCAATTTCCTTTAAAAAAAAAATCATGATGTTCATTAATTTTGTAAAGCCAATCACCTGATTCATAAAATTAGTGTCAAAATTTGATACTCTAAATTAATTCTATTCCTAAATGGAAAAATAGTCAAATTTAATTAATTAAAAAATACATATGAATGAAATGGAGGAGCTAATAGATTTTGCCAAGGGAAAGGACCTTGACATATAGAGTCTCCAAGAAGTTGTTTCAAATATTTGAGACTTTTATTTCTATTTGTAGATTAGTTAGTTAATTTCTCCAAACAAATTCACACATTCTCCACCTGTAACTTCGTCTCTTGATGCAAAATTTGTTTGTTGTGCTGGATATTCTAGTAGAATTTTCTAGGAAAAGAAATAAATTAATTCAACATAACCAATAATAAAACAAACTATGATTTGAATCATCAACTTTCTTTTGAAGTAAATTAACTAACAAACAAATATCTTAATAATATTGGGGTATCATCAATTCGTTTTCTTTTATGTTTCTTTGTGTTGTCTCCGAAAATTGTTTCTTCCATTCATTAATTTCTTCTCTCCCTTTGATGACATCTAATTATCTCTCTCTCGTTCCGCCACGTGTCACCTCTCTCTTCCTCCTTTTCCTTTTTCTTGCAGCCTGCATGATACGCTTTTCGTTTTCTTAAATCAATTAACCCATTTTCAATCATATTTCCTTTTCTCCTTTTACTTTTCGCTTTTCAATTCTCAATTTATTCACAAAAGGTACATCATCAATGTTCAACATTGCATATTATTAATACACATTAATTATTATCTCTTAACTAGGAAAATTAAAATAAAGTGCATTTTAATTGACATTGTTGTTATTGTTTGTTTGTGTGTAGGGAGAAAAGGGAGAGTTGATTGAGAAGGGGCAAATAGGTGGAAGTCTCGAGAAAGTCGACAGAAATGTCGAGTCTCGAGCATCCACAACAGACGCTGACTCGACGACCGTCGAGAAGTGCAGCCATGACTACCTTCTCGATGGAGGTTTTCGACAATGACGTTGTTGTCCCTTCCTCACTCGCTTCTATCACGCCTATTCTCCGTGTGGCTAATGAGATTGAAAGCGAACGTCAAGGGTTGCCTATCTATGTATGTGAATTATATTATATTATATTTTGTTACACTTTTGCAATTATATTTCAACATTTGTGGTTTAATTGTTGAAACAATTTTGTTTAAGGTCGTTTCTATGCGTTCGAGAAGGCACACCGGTTGGATCAAAGCTCAAGTGGACGTGGTGTGAGGCAGTTTAAAACACTATTGCTACAACGATTGGAGAGGGTACGTAAAATAAACTCAATTCCTCTATCACAACAATAACTATTACTTTTTTCCATGCATGCACAATTTTGTCTTTTTCATTTTTTTTTAACCTTTTCCTTCTTTCCTAAACCCGTATTGCTGTTACTTTATAAATTAAAAAAAACAATAATATTATGTCATGTTCTATTAAAAAATATTGGTGCACTTTTTGGACCTTATTATGAAAAACACATTTTAAAAATATATTAATAAGTATAATTATTTTTCTTCTCCTAAGTAATGTGAAATATATATTTACTAGAAAGTCATGAATATTAAATGATAAACAATTTATCTTGCAAACTAAGGTTGAATAATGAGAATAAGGATTGAAGTCATTCTACAAAGATTACAATTATAGGTATCATGCAACTTCATCTATAAGTACTAGTTGGGCTTTTCTCGACTCTAGTGAGTACGTGAGGCCCACTTCTATTGAATTTTGTCAACAAAAAAGAGAAAAAAATAAAACTTCTTAAGTTTTGAATAAAAATCAAAATTCTGTTTTGAAGATTAAAAGTGTAGAGAAATAAAATAAGAGAATTAATTTCACGATTTAACTCGAGGATTAAAACTAAAATTAAGCTTTAGCAAAAGATTCTGATTAATCACTTCACCCGCCAAAACACACCGCACGTTCTCCCTTCAGATGGAGATCGGAGACGCTATAGTTCATTCATTCCACGCTCTCAATTTTGCAATGGGTGGTTTCAGAAACACAATTATGTTTTTTTTTTTTTAAAGGAGAAATGGGGACACCATATGACAAAATAATTTGGTTTGGTTCCGAATAACTGATTTTTGTTTACCTCAAAAAAATGAATTTGATTGAACTAGTTATATGATTCATAGTTCATTAGCTTACATAAAGTTGTGAAATGTAGGACAATGAGACCAGTCTTGGGCTAGGGCTAAGAAAGACTGAATGCAAGAGAAATTCAGCCTTATTATCAGCATACTATGAGAATTATGTCAAAGCACTTGACCAAGGAGAGCAGCAGACAGGTCCATACATTATATTATCATTATTATTATACCAATACCTCTTTAGCCTATGTTTGAATTCACTGTTAATTTGGCGAAATTACGGTGACTCAATGATTTTGTTGAAGTTCTTAACGTGTAGTTTTGCCAAAATTAGAATGTTGCACCATTCTACCAAACTCACTGCCAATTCAACTTGGATGAGCAGTGAGTTAGACAAATCACGGTGGCTTTGTCATTTTGATCGAAGCTTTAAAGTGTAGTTTTTGTGAAAATCACGATGAGATATTGTGATTCTGGAAAATTTATTGCTGATTCAAACATGCACCTATTTTACGCTGCGTGAATTGTCGTTAAGATGTTGGGAGTAATAATGTTTCGTTTCATTCTATGATTACTGGTTTGTCCTTGATAATCTTTTGCAGAGCACAGCTGGTAAAGCTTACCAGAACTGCTGGTGTGCTTTTGAAGTGCTTTGTGCTGTTACAAGACTGAGAAAGTCGAAGAAGTTGCTCCGAGGTTAGTCTTTATCTGTTTTGTTCCTTATCTTATTTTTTTTTGAAAAATGGGAATTTCCTGCATTGATTTTCTCTCAATATTCATGTATTTTGGAGGCTTGATTTACAGCATTGAATTTTTGTGGTGTGTCAGATCATTGCAGCTGCTAGAGATGTCCAAGAAAAGACGGAAATCTATGCCCCTTTTAACATTCTTCCGTTGGATTCTGCCGGGGCTTCTCAGCTATTATGCAGCTTGAAGAGGTATCATTTCTGCTATGATTGATGTGGTTTCTGTTTTGTGTTTGGAATTCCACTGAGTTCTTTGCTTCGGTTTCATGTTTTATAGATTAAGGCAGCTGTCTCTGCGCTTTGGAATACTCGTGGCTTGAACTGGCCTAGTTCATTCGAGCAACCTCACCAGAGAACTGGAGATTTGGATCTGCTTGATTGGCTCAGAGCCATGTTTGGGTTCCAGGCATGTTTTTGCTCAAAAATAGAAGCAGGATAGGAGAAAGATCGTGACTAACTGTTTTTGTGTATCTGCACTATATTATGGTTAACAAATTGTTGTGTTTTTCCCATCTCAGAAAGACAACGTTAGGAACCAGAGAGAGCATTTGCTTCTACTTCTAGCTAATCTCATATAAGGCTAACACCCAAAGCTGAGCTCTCAACAAGGTACTTATCCGTCTCTCATATAAGGCTAGCCTGTTATTTTTAACTTGTAGTTATATTCCACTGTTTTTTTGAAATTGCAGCTTGATGATCGGCGGTATTTCAGTGATGAATGGTCTCTTTAAGAATTACAAGACTATGGTGCAATTTTTTGGGACGAACATAGTTTAACGGTGAGATATGACAGTGCCTTCATTCAGAAGATATTTGTCCTAATGTTTTCCTCATTTAAGTTTAAAGAATAAAATTTGAAATTTTATGCTAAAATACTTATCTCGTTCATTCAGTACAGACTTCTCAGGTCAGCAAGAGATACAGCAGAGAAGTTGCTTTATATGGGGCTTATCTTCTCATATGGGTGAAGCATCCAATCTTCGTCTGCTGAGTGTCTGTGCTACATATTTCACAATGTGAGCATTGTTCTTTCATATGTTCATTATCTTGGGCAAGATTGTCTTTGCATATGAATGCAACTCTTTTTTGTTTTTAAGTATATTTACAATGTTTGCATGCCTTTATAATGTTTGGAGACTCTAACTTCAGATGGCATTGAACTTCAATGGTTTATTGGCCGGAAATGTCAGCATTCTGTTATGGTGAAAACATCAAACCTTCTTATGGTGGTGATAGATGAGGCATCTTGCGCAAGGTTATAACTCCATAGTGACAGAGTAATTCGAACGGTATGATTTCTGTTATGGACGCTTGCACTTACATCAAGCACCTTTCTTCTCAATGATGAGTTATAATCAATTTAATTAATACAGAAAGCTGAGAAGAGCAAGTGGAACAGCTCTCACTCAGCCCTGGTGCAACTATGATGATTTTAATGAGTATTTCTGTTAGCTTTGCCTTTTGGTTCATTTCTTATCAATTGACTTTTCTGGCTGTGTTTCATCTTCGTTGACAATTTATTGATTTAAAGACAATCAATGTATTTTGTTGAAGGTTACCTGATTGCTTTTCTCTTGGAGGCCCATGCGCGCATGATGGTGATTTTTTTAAATAACATTTAACTCGACCAGGTATTTATTGTTTCACACATTTAATTTTCACAAGTTACTTGCCTGAATGTAAAATGCTATTTAGTTCAACATATATAAAACTTTCTTTATCAGGGAAGAAAGGGTGCTCAGTACAAAAACCGGAAGAATTGGCAATCAAATTTTGTTGAGAACCGGTCATTCTGGAAACCTCTTCCGCACTTGTTGATCGTCTTTGGACCTTTTATTTACGGGGTTGCGTATTTGTTTCAACATAGGGAAATGGTCATGTCATTTTTTCTTCTGATTGTTGTTTTGACAAGACCAAAAGTTCTTGTTGCGGCGTTGTTCATAATTGCATGGGGAGAATATTTAGTGACGCAATTATTTCACAAAGATGTCTTATATAGCTCTCTAGCATATTCACACAGCAGCATTCTTCGTTTATTTCAAAGTATGACAAACTCAAATATATGACTTTGTTTTAGTAAATTTATCATGCTATTATCAGAAGAACTAGTTAAACGAATTTTTTTAACCTATTACTGGAGGAAGTGACGTCTCATTTGTTTCTTCTTTATTTTGATTTAGGTATCTTGGGACCTGGCTCTGAACTTTCCTGGCTTCATCGCTGGAGATTCACTGATGTGCTAAGAAATGTTCTCAAAGTCATTGTCAGTCTTCTTTGGGTGATTGTTTCTTCCATTATTCTTGTGCATTCCTTCGACGGCTGCCCGGAGTTTATCAAGAAGTTGCTTTCCTTTTTTCAGCAATCGAAAGGGATTCCATCATTGTATGTTTTAGCAATTGCAGTGTATCTGCCCCAAATTTACTAGCAGCAGTTCTCTTGTCTTTTCATGTTCAGGCGTTTGGATCGAAAACTCAGACTGGCACATAATTTAGACTCCTCTTATGTGGTCCAGGTACTTTTGTACAATCTTGCTTAATTCACTCCCACATTTTATAACTATTCTCTTTTCAATATAATGGCTGAAATTATTGTGTCGATATGATGGTTGTGATGTGCTGATTTTTCATGTGAAAGTAGTGCATATCTCTCAGCAGATCATAAATCAATGAGATAGAGGAATTTTGTCACTTTTATTTGAATGGAAAAAATTATGAATCTCTGTCCTGATGAGAGCATACAGCTATTATAACCTAATGTGTATAGTTTTAATTGTTAATGCATAAATATATTACACATGCACATTGACGTACTTGTGTAACAGATACTGTGCCTCCCTGAAAAAAATACTATAATTCACGACTTTCGTTTGTTCATTTCTGACTATTATTCTCGATGTGCAGCCAAGAATCTATGTCGGACGAGGAATGCCACGAGAGCCAATTACTCTCTCTAGTGAGTTTTATATAGCATATGTAACTAGTGTTATTTGAGTTTGCTCTCTTGTTTTTTTGTGTTTAAAAATTGTTCTCATCGACTAAATTATATTCTGTTAATTTCAGGACATCTTTTCTGGGTGCTCCTTTTGGCTGCAAAATTTTCTTTCAAGCTTCTTTGTCAGGTACTTACATGTGCAATAATTGCTTCCTAAAAACGTGTTGTGAAAGTTGTTGGGCCTCTTTTTGCCTATCGTCTCTGTTCAGAGTCAAGCCTCTTGTAAGCCAACTAAGGATATAATGAGCATTCGACATGTTATTTTGGTCGGCACGAGTTTTTTCCAAATGGTAGTTTCTCCCATTTTAATTATTAATTGGTAACCTTTCCCCTGTTAATTCTACTGCATACAAAATTCCTGTTTATCACTCAACATAACTATGTGCAGTTGCTGCACTCTGGGCTCCTGTACTTATGGTGTGTTCCTCCTATATTTCCTGGCCATGTTC
>PGWS01003328.1:0-15417 GCA_002896235.1 Cicer reticulatum
CATGGTGTCACCTATCACGGGTCAACACGATTTACTAAAATGTAAATCGCAAACGTACAACCTATCACGGGTCCGTACAGTTTACCAAGGTGTCACCTATCACGGGTCGACACAATTTACCAAATGAAATGCATGAGCATACACAGACTCCATTCACAACAATCGTTAAGTAAATGCAGTTATTAAAAGATTCCCCATTTTTAATACCCACTTAACTTAAACGACTTTCAAACAACATTAATTAAATAAGTCATTAAGAGATTCCCCGTTCTTAATACCGATTTAACTTAATGATTTTCAAAACAAAACGTTAAGCAAACAGTCATATTAAGAGATTCCCCATTCTTAATATACTTTTGACTTAAACGATTTTCTCGCAAAACATTCAGTAAACGAGTCATTAAGAGATTCCCCATTCTTAATACTCATTTACCGAAACGATTTTCAAAAACGATAGTTAAGTAACCGAGACATTAAGAGATTCCCCATTCTCAACGCCCAGTTAACTTAAAACATTTTCCTAAATTCACATTAAGTAAACCGAGGTATTAACAGATTCCCATTTTTAATACTCATTTTAACTCTAATGGTTTTCAAATTTCACAGAAGCAAATCAAAACACACTTTCACATTCAAACCATAATTCACAATAGCCACACCAATAACAAACATCAAGTTTCATTTACCCATAATCATACACAATGACATACAAATTCATTTACCACGAGACAATCATCAACTATAAACAAAACCTAACTCTAAGGTTTTTTACCCATAACGCATAGTTTCGTTTTTCCCCCAATCGATACGTTTAACCCTAACAAATTCCTTCCCACACAACTACAATTAAGTCCCTAATGCAAGCTAGAAAGTTTGGAAGGAGCCCGTTACCTCAAGTTAGCTTTATCGAGAGTTTCCGGTTCCGCAGAAATTCCGGTAAAATCTCCGCTCGCAACGCCGCTTCCAAGTTAGTGCACTAGCACCGTAGCACGTAGGTGAGCAACTTTCCCGTCTATCTCTTCGAGAAAAGAGGTTTGGATCTAGGAGAAACGGAGGGTTGTGTTTGGATCAAAAACCGATTTCTTCGTTTTCCGAATCAAAGAGGAAGAGTGGAGTTACGAAAACCTGAACAACTCACACCCAACCTTGGGTCACTAGCTTTGAAGAAAGGAAGCAACGAAAACGAAGAATGGAGAAAGGATGGATTTTGGAAGAAGCTCACGTGAGTGCAGAGGGAGAAGAAGATGGAAATATTCACAATTTTCCCATCATTCTATTTTCTTCCTTTGCTTTTCTTTCTTCTTTTCCCTTCCTTCCTTTATATACTATTTTCTATTTCGATCTTTCCTTCTTCTAGTTTCCTTTCTTTTTCCCTCCAAGCAAACATATGAATATAAAATAAATATACTTAACAAATATCTCAAAAATCTAGATATTTATTAAATTACGGTTCACCCGAAACGCCTTAAATTAACCGTAAAGTATTTTCCGCAGTTAAATTTCAATTTATTTATCGACGAGAAACTCTAATTGGCATCGATACAAGTCTTTTTGATTATAAAACTCCAAAATATTATTAACTTTGGCTTAAAAGCCTCCGAGCCAAAATCCAAAATATACCAAAAATACATAAAAGGTACTTTAAAATTATGGGTCTTACAAAGAGAAAATGAAAAATGGAAAGATAATGAGTAAAAATGACACGTACGATGGTAGAGAAGTTCAGATGCGACGGCGAAGTTGCAACGGATACGAGAATGATTACATATTCTTGTTAGTTAATTGTTTCTGTTTAGAATAAAATTCGTATTCCTCAGTTTGTTGAAGTAGTTCTAGTCTTTAGGAAAAGACCTTTTCTTTAGGAAGTCTGTTAGTTCTCAATTTCCTGCACATTCTGAGCTGTTAGTTGTAGTTTCTGTTTTGCTTGTAAGACTATTTATAGCCCTGTTTCTTTAATGAATAATTATCCCTTCCAGCTATCAGCATTGTTATTTCTAAATTAACAATTGATATCAGAGTTGTACAAGGGACCAAACTGAGTGTGTGAAATTAAGAGTGAGCAGAATGGCAAATTTAGACAAGTTTGTGCAACCAGCCATTCCTAAGTTCGATGGCCATTATGATCATTGGACAATGATGAGGGAGAACTATCTAAGGAGCAAGGAGATGTGGAACCTGGTTAATGAAGGAATTCCTGCAGCACCAATGGGAACAACATCAGCAAGTGAAGTACAGAGAAAGATAGTGGAAGAGTCCAAATTAAAAGATCTGAAAGTCAAGAACTTTCTGTTTCAGGCAATTGACAGAGAAATTCTTGAAACTATTCTTGACAAGGGAACCTCTAAAGCAATCTGGGATTCAATGAGGCAGAAATATCAAGGGTCCACAAAAGTAAAAAGTGTAAGACCCATAATTTTAAAGTACACTTTATGTATTTAGTGTATATTTTTGGTATTGAACTCGGAGTCTTTTTAGCCAAAGTTATTAATATTTTGGAGTTTATATGACCAAAAAGATATTTTGATGCCGATTAAAATTACTCGTCGATAAATAAATTAAATTAAGTACGGTGAATCCTCTACGAAGAATTTAATTCAGGGGAGTTTGTTTAAAAATGTCTCGCAATTGCTAAAAGTTTGTTTATGTCAACTGAGTTGCGACGAGAGTGAATATTTTAAAAAAGTGGTTTGGAGAGGTTATTGGCGAAATGGTAAATTTAATAAATATCTAAATATTTGAGATATTTGTTAATTATATTCAATATATATATAATGATTAATTGTTTGCAGGGAAAAAGAAAGGAAAGAAAAAGAGAAGAAAAGGAAAGAGAAAGAGAGGAAAAGTAAAAAGGAAGAAAAGAAAAGAAAGAAAACAGAAGTTCTCCTTCTTTCTCTGCCTCGCGTGAAACCCATTCCTTCTTCTTCCTTCTACCTCCATTTTCGCTGCTTCCTTTTTGTTCAAGAGTAGAAACCCAAGGATTGTGGGTGAGTAAGAACAAATTTTCAGCTTCTTCCTTCTTCCGTGATTCAAAACTGAGTTATGGATTTCAAAACCGTCAAACACAAACCTCCCCATTTCATCTAGATCTAAGCTTCATTTCGCGAAGAGATAGAAGGGAAAGATGCTCACTACCATGCTACGGTGCGAGGGAACCAATTTGGAAGCGAGGTTTGCGAGCGGAGATTTTACCGGATTTACTCGCGGTACCGTAATGCACGTTAAGCTAACGTGAAGGTAAGGGCTCCTTCCAACCTTTTAGTTTTGCATTTAGGGACTTATCTGTGGTTGTGTGGAAAAGAATTTTGTTAGGGTTTGAATGTATTAGTTTTGGGGGAAATGAATTTAACTCGTTACTTGTATGATTTTGAGGAAATGAGATTTGATGTGTTTTGAGGGGTATGTTGTGATGATTGTGTTCTTCGTATTTGACGTGTTCATATCAATGCTATGAAAATTTGATATGTGTATGGTTGGATTTTGTGGATAAATGAATTGATGTGTTTTGGTGTGAATTGTGGATTGAATTTGTGAATATGTTTGAGTATGTTCTGTGTGGAATTTGAAAACCATTAGAGTTAAACGAGTATTAAGAATGGGAATCTCTTAATGTCTACGTTTACTTAATGTTGTCGTGAAAACCATTAGAGTTAAACGAGTATTAAAAATGGGGAATCTTTTAATATCTTTGTTTACTTAATGTTTGTCGTGAAAATCATTAGAGTTAAACGAGTATTAAAAATGGGGAATCTTTTAATATCTGCCTTTACTTAATGGTGTTTGTCCGTGAGAGACTAAACCCGGTAAATTGTGTTTGTCCGTGAGAGACTGCACAGGTGTTTGTCCGTGAGAGACTACACCCTGGTAAATTGTGTTTGTCCTTGAGAGACTGCACAGGTGTTTGTCCGTGAGAGACTACACCCTGGTAAATTGTGTTTGTCCGTGAGAGACTGCACCCTGGTAAATTGTGTTTGTCCGTGAGAGACTGCACAGGTGTTTGTCCGTGAGAGACTACACCCTGGTAAATTGTGTTTGTCCGTGAGAGATTGCACATGTGTTTGTCCGTGAGAGACTACACCCTGGTAAATTGTGTTTGTCCATGAGAGACTGCACTCGTGTTCGTTCGTGAGAAACTGTACGTTTAGGATTTACGCCTCTCGCGGAGGTTTTTGTTTGGAATTGTGTGATAGCATGTTTGATGGCAAAACTATTTCGAAGCTCGTGATGTTGTAGTGATTGTGTTATAAGTGCTAAGTGTTATGTTTTGTTTGGAATTGTGTGATAGCATGTTTGATTGCAAAACTATTTTGAAGCTCATGATGTTGTAGTGATTGTGTTATAAGTGCTAAGTGTTATGTTTTGGGAATTGTGTGATAGCATGTTTGATTGCAAAACTATTTCGAAGCTCATGATGTTGTAGTGATTGTGTTATAAGTGCTAAGTGTTATGTGTTGGAATTGTGTGTGAATGTGATTGAGTTAGTTTATGTATTTTTAGAAAAATATGTAGGGAAATCGATTTCCCAATCGATTTGATTGGTTACAGGAACTCAGCTATTTTGACAAAATCGATGTGCCGATCGATTTTGTAATATGTTTCTTAAAACCATTTACGAAATCGATTGCCCAATCGATTATTATGTTTCTTGTTTTCTTGAATCTTGAAAAGATAGTGAACTAATCGATTTCCCAATCGATTTGGCCATTACAGTAGCTCAGCTATTTAGGCAAAATCAATTTGCCAGTCGGTTGAATTGGTTACAGGGGCTCAGCTATTCATTCAATTGATTGCCCAATCGATTGATTTAAGCCCAGAGTGCAGATTTCACTAAAAACCTTCATCCAAATCGATTTCCCAAACGATTGGCATAGTGGAAATTCTCATTCTGAGTTAGATAATCGATTGCTCAATTGGTTCATCAATGGATTGGTCAGTTATGTATTACTTGATTGATTAAAAACTTTATTTGGATTTCATGGTTATTTGGCAAGTGTTACATGAACTTTTAGCATATGGAAAACCCTTTTAAGGTGCATGCCAAGTTGAAAGGTTATTTTGTGCATTTAAAAACTTAAATGTTATGTGTTAATTGTTAATTTTTGTTGGTGACCTTTTACAACTATTGTGGAAATCTGGGCTTTGCCCTCAGATGAGAACCAGGACCATCCTACTGGTCCATACCCTGTGGATGGGAATGTAGATGGGAATGCCTGACTGAAGCTATGTTAGGAGGATCTTACGGGGCGCGTGGAGATCACTCAGGGTGTTTAGTTTGTTTTGGAGAATGATCAGATTAGGTTGACATAGAGGGAACAGATGTCTTTCTATTGAATTTTATTTATTTTAGATTGGAAGATTGTACCTATACTAATATTGTCAGCATGACATGTTATTTTCGATGGGTTACATGTACCACTTTTTGATGTGTAAATATTTTGGATTCATATTTCGAGAAACTTTTCCGCTGCTTGTAAATTATAAATGACTTAATTAATTATTTATCCAAAAGGTATTACCTTATTTATTTCTCTGTTTTATTTTAATTTCTTTTGAAAAAAAAATACACCCTCGCTTTGAAATTCGGGGTGTTACAAAAAGGGCAAACTTCAAGCATTGAGAAGGGAGTTCGAGTTGTTGTCCATGAAAGAAGGAGAGAAAATAGACAGCTTCTTGGGGAGAACACTGACTATAGTGAACAAGTTGAAGTCAAATGGTGAGACAATGGAGCAGAGTATGGTGGTTAGTAAAATACTTAGATCTTTGACTCTCAAATTTAATTATGTTGTGTGCTCAATAGAGAAGTCAAATGATCTGAGTACTCTGAGTATTGACGAACTACATGGAAGTTTGCTAGTTCATGAACAGAGAATGCAAGAATACCCAGAGGAGGAACATGTGTTAAAAGTGGCTAATGATGATCGGTCAAGTAGAGGAAGAGTCGAGCATGTTCAGAGGAGGAACGTGCAGAGGTAGAGAAGACTCCCAGAACAAAGCAGATATTGAATGGTTTCAAGTGCCATAACTTGGGACATTCCATATGAGTGTCCTAAATGGAAAAGAAAGCTAATTATGCTTGAATGGGAAAGAAGAGAAGAACTTATGTTGATGTCTATGTGGATACACATCAAGAAAAGAAAGAGGAGATATGGTTTCTTGATTCAAAACTACAGCAACACATGACGGGAAACACAGAGTGGTTCCTCTGAATTGGAGGAAAATTTCACTCGAATCAGTGAAACTTGGGAATGATACAAGAATGGCGGTAGTAGCTAAAGGAAGTATAAGAATGCAAGTGAAGGCATAATCCGGTAATAACTGATGTTTATAATATTCCTGAACTTTAAAAACAATCTATTGAGGATTGGGCAGCTTCAAGAAGGGATTAGCATTTTAATTCAAGATAGAATGTGTAAAGTGTATCACTCTAAGCAGAGGCCTGATTATGGCAATTATTATATGAGTAGAAACAGAATGTTTTCTGTGTTGGCTTCTAAGCCACATAGAAATTCCATATGTTTACAAACTGAAGATGTATCAGAGAAAGAGGCGCACATGTGGCACTGTCGATTTGGACACTTGAATCACACAGGGTTGAGGACATTGGCATTCAAAAGGATGGTGATTGGCTTACCAATTCTGAAGTCCCCCAAGGAAATATGCACAATCTGCCTAACTGGGAAACAACATAGAGAATCAATGCCAAGAAGGAGTCTATGGAGGGCTTCAAAACAACTCTAACTAGTACATTCAGATATATGTGGCCCTATCAAACCAGCCTCACACAGTGACAAAAGGTACATTCTAAGTTTTATCGATGATTATACTCGTAAAACTTGGATCTACTTCTTACATGAAAAACCAGAAGCTTTTACTGTTTTTAAATATTTTAAAGCAAGTGTTGAGAATGAGACAGGTGCATCCATAACTTGTTTAAGAACTGATAGAGGTGGCGAGTTCACCTCAAATGAGTTTGGAGAATTTTGTAAATCACATGGCATTAGCAGGCAATTGACAGCAGCTTATACGCCACAGTAGAATGGAGTTGCCGAGACAAAGAATCAAACAATTATGAATGTTGTTCAATCCATGCTAAATGAAAGAAAAGTTCCCAAAACCTTCTGGTTGGAGGCAGCAAGATGGTGTGTTCATATTCAGAATCGATGCCCAACAGCAACTCTTGAAGATAAGGACTCCGAAGAGGCCTTTGGAGCAATGAGAAACCATATTGATTATTTCGAGTTTTCGGATGCATCGCAACATGTTCATGTAACCCAGATCAAAAAAGAGCAAATTAGACGATAAAACAGAAAATGCATTCTCCTAGGAGTCAACGATGAATAAAAAGCCCCATGGAGACTATATGATCCAATCTCAAGAAAATCATTGTCAACAACGATGTTATTTTTGAAGAAGAAAAGGGCTGGGGTTGGGGCAGATCTATCGAAGAAATAAGGCAAGACATATTGGAGTGGGGAGATAAAAAAACAAGGAGACACTGAAGCTGATCAAAATGAAGAAAATCTCGGTGAAACAAACACAAACAATTCGAACAGTAATTCTGAAAATTACAGCAGCTCGAACACCTCAAGCAGTCCAACAGATTCACCTCCAAATGAGCCAAATTCTAATGATAATGAATTAGTTGAAGGGAGGGGCATGCGAAGAAGAAGAGAACCAAGATGGATGGAAGATTATGAAACAGGGGAAGGTATTTCTGATGATGAAAATCTGAATGCAATGATGATGGTTGTAACACCCCGATTTTCAAAGTGACGGTGTATTTTTTTTTCAAAAGAAATTAAACTAAAACAGAGAAATAAATAAGGAAATGCCTTTGGATAAATAATTGAGTCATTATAATTCACAAGCAACGGAAAAGTTTCTCCAAATATAAATCCAAAGCATTTACACAACAACAAATGGTACATGGAACCCATTCAAATAAGATGTCAAACTGACAATATTAGTATAAGTACAGTTTTCCGAAATAAAAAATACTCCAACCCAAAAAGAAGGACGTCTAGTCCCTATACATCAACCTAATCTGATCATCCTACCAAAAAACTATACACCTGGTGATCTCCACGCGCCCCGTGAGATCCTCCTAACGTAGCTCCAGTCAAGCATTCCCATCCGTAGGGTACGAACGCGGTGGGATCGTCCTGGCTCTCATCTGAGGGCAAAGCCCAGATTTCCACAATAGTTGTAAAGGGTCACCAACCGAAATTAACAGATAACACATAACATTAAGTTTTAATGCACAAAATAACCTTTCAACTAAGCATGCACCTTAAAAGGATTTTCTCATATGATAAAAGTTCATGTAATGCTTGCCAATTAACAATGAAATCAAAATAAAGTTTCTCATCCATCAAGTAATACATCACTGACCACAACATTACTAAATCAATGAGCAATCGATTGTCTAACTCAAAAATAAGAGTTTCTACTGAGCCAATCGATTGCCAAATCGATTTGGTCAGTTCTTGCTGAGTTCCTGCATGACCAAATCGATTTTGTCAGTTTTGTTGAAGTTCTAAGCTTAAGGCCAATCGATTCCAAATCGATTCTTAAATGGTTTTGAAAAACAGATCACAAACTCGATTGTAAATCGATTTTGCCAATATAGCAAAGTCCCTGCAACTCATCAAATCGATTGGGAAATCGATTTCCCTGCTTAACCTTATCAAAAATACTTAAACTAATTCAATCACACTTCACACATAACTCCAAACTTAACACTTAGCAAATCCCACACAATCACCAGGACGAATTGTTTTCGAAATAGTTTTACAATCCATCGCACTCACACACGATAATCAATACCATTAACACTAGCAATTCCAACACAATTACCCACGACAATTCCATTCAAACCACTCAATCATAAACTTCAATTAAACACGACTCGCGTGCCAAGCAACCTAATGCAGATGCGTATATGCCAAATGCATGGACTCGGCCAAATCCATGCAACGTTATATGCCAAATCATGGACCCTCCTCGAACCTCCCTCGAGGCCGTAAATCATACATAATTGTACCGCCTATTCGCAGGCCAAAGTACAATTACCGGGTGCCACCTATCACGGGTCTGCACGATTTACTAAAAAGCGTAAACCATAAACGTACTGCCTATCACGGGCCCGTATCGTTTACGAGGTGCCACCTATCACGGGTCCTGCCGGTTTACTAAAAATAACGTAAATTGTAATGTACCGAGCCTATCACAACCAAAAGTACTATTGCCAAGGTGCCACCTATACGGATCTGCACAATTTACAAAAAAAGCGAAAACCATAACGTACTGCCTACACGGACGACAGTATCGTTTATCGAGGTGCCACCTATCACAGGTCTGCACGGTTATTCAAAAACGAAAATCATAAATGTACCCCCGCCTATCACAGCCAAAGTACTATTTATGAAGGTGCCACTATCACGGGCTGCACGATTTACAAAAACATGAAATGCATGAGCATATACTGACCTCCATCCACAACAATCGCTGGGCAAATGCAGATATTAAAAGATTCCCCATTTTTTAATACTCATTTAACTTAAACGATTTTCCACAACAAATATTAAGCAAACAGAAATATTAAGAGATTCCCCATTCTTAATACTCTTTTGACTTAAATGATTTTCAAAAACAAACTTTAAGTAAACAGAAATATTAAGAGATTCCCCATTCTTAATACTCTTTTAACTTAAACGATTTCAAAACGAATATTAAGTAAACAAGACATTAAGAGATTCCCCAATTCTTAATATTATTAACTTAAACGATTTTCAAAACAAAACATTAAGTAAAACCGAGATATTAAAAGATTCCCCATTTTTAATACTCGTTTAACTCTAATGGTTTTCAAATTCCACAACAAAGCCAACTCAAACAATATTATCAAATTCAATTCACAATCCACACCAAAACACATCAAATTTCATCGGTATTAACTTAGAACACGTCAAATACGACGAACACAAATCAACATAACATAACACTCAAACATCAAATTTCATTTACTCAAAATCATACACAAATGAGTTAAATTCATTTTCCACGAAACTTCCATCAATATCGTCAAAACCTAACTCTAAGATTTTACCCACAGAACCTTAGATTCATTTTCCCTAAATCAATACATTCAACCCTAACAAATTCCTTTCCACACAACTACAGATAAGTCCCTAAATGCAAGCTAAAAGTTTGGAAGGAGCCCTTACCTTAACGTTAGCTTTAATGTGTGAACACGGTACCGTGAGTAAAACCGGTAAAATCTCCGCTCGCAACGTCGCCTGCAAGTTAGTCCACTAGCACCGTAGCGTGATAGTGAGCAACTTTCCCTTCTATCCCTTTGCGAAATGAAGCTTAGATCTAGATGAAACGGGAAAGTTTGTGTTTGACGGTTTTGAAATCCCTAACACCGTTTTCCTTCGTTTTCGAATCAAAGAGGAAGAGTGAAGTTGAGTAATCTTCTCTTTCACACTCAACGAACCTTGGGGTTTCTAATCTTGAATGAAGAGACGAAAAGCCAACAGAAACGAGTATAATGGAGAAGGAACATGAGTAGTGTATCATTCAATAAACGGTCCATCGTGATAACCAGATTCGTGGAAGAAGATGGAAGCCGATGGGATTAAAGCACTAGATCTGTTCTTTATTTCTGGTTATATGTTCTTTCTGTTATTATCCTTTCTTTCTTGTCTCTTCGATTTCCTACATATTTACCTTTTCTAATTACTATTCTATTTCCTTCTCTTTTATCTCCATGCTCTAACATATAAATATCCTATACTTTGTAGTTAAGGCGCAACTTAACAAATATCTTTTCATTTCTGAGATCTGTTGATTAAATTTACTATCCCTCAACACACGTAAACGCATTAATTCTCCGTAAAGGATTTTATCGATATTAATTATTAATTTAAATATCGACGAGTAAAGCGTTACCTAATATAAGGCATCAGATATGTATATTTGATCATATATAAACTCCAAAATATTATTAACATTGGCTAAAAAGCCTCCGAGCCAAAATCCAAAATACACAAAAATACATAAAGTGTACTTTAAAATTATGGGTCTTACAATGGTAACTGAAAATGACCCAACAACGTATGAAGAAGCAGTAAAATGCGAAAAATGGAGGAAAGCAATGTCATCAGAAATTGAATCCATTGAGAGGAACCAAACTTGGGAGCTTACTGTGGTTCCTAAAGAAATCAAACATATTGGAGTCAAATGGATTTTTAAAACAAAGTTAAATGAAGATGGTACTGTGGAGAAGTTCAAAGCAAGGCTAGTAGCAAAAGGGTAAGCACAACGTCATGGCATTGACTATACTGAGGTATTCACTCCGGTGGCGAGACTTGACACTATCCTGTGTTTCATGGAAAAAGTAAACATATTGATGTGAAATTTCATTTTCTTAGGGACTTATTGAATGAAGGGGTTATTAAGCTAAGTTATTGTGCTTCTGAGAATCAAATTGCAGATATTATGACGAAGCCGTTGTAACTTGAACAATTTGAAAAGCTTCGTGGAATGCTTGGAGTTATAGATAGTACTGAAGTAAGCTAAAATCTGATGAATTAGCTTAAGGGAGGGATTGTTAGTTAATTGTTTCTGTTTAGAATAAAATTTGCATTTCTTAGTTTGTTGAAGTAGTTCTAGTCTTTAGGAAAAGACCTATTCTTTAGGAAGTCTGTTAGTTCTCAATTTCCTACACATTCTGAGTTGTTAGTTGCAATTTATGTTTTGCTTGTAAGACTATTTATAGCCCTGTTTCTTTAATGAATAATTATCCCTTCCAGCTATCAGCATTGTTATTTCTGAATTTACAATTCTTAGTAACGACTATGACCAGCCTAGTAAAAACAAGGTCTTAAATATTGTGTACAAATAGATTCTTTAGTTGTTTGTTAACATGATTGTGCAAGCAAACAATAACATTTGTATAGAATCTAATTGTTCACTTAACATTTATATATTTTACAAATATTTTAACAACTAATAATTTTTTTATTAAAGCTATTTTAATCTTTACATTTGATTTGGATGTACAGAACTATACACAGGGCTATAATCAATATCGGAAACTCAGAAAACTATACAAAAAATGCTATTACTCAGATTTACCGTTTTTAACTTTACTATTTTAACTCTTTTCTATAAATTATACATCCCTAAAGAGGTTAATAGCTGATTTTTTTTATTACTTAGAAATTTTTTCAATCAACCGTATTGATGTCATGAACTTTTTGGTTGTTGGCAGTTCACTTGGATTTCAATTCTACTCAACTCTCTGCCTATATATCCTTCAATTTTAATTTTTGCAAGGGGTCATGTTCGACAACTATGTATGAAGACATTTGATTCGCTCAAAATGTTATAACATTACACAACCTTGCGTGTCTACACTGCCCATAAAATATATACATACCTATTTAAATTGAATATGTTATTTTTCCATCCAAAAAATCGAACGAAAAAATACAACAACTTTATGACACTAGACATGATCCCCAAATTAGAACACTAATTCTGATTTCAAATGAACTGTGTTGAATCTTAAAAAAAAACAAAAGAGATTCTATTGAAAGGATATCTGGGGGGGGGGGCGGGGGGGGGGTGGGCAGGAGCATGCAATATTAATAATGACTTATTATTCTTTGATTTTTAAATTAATTAACACACTAAAACTGTTCACTATGATCAAAAGGCTTCAAAAGTAAGTGTTTCTTTTTCATTAATTACATATTATTGTCATGACACGACTGATAATTTTCTTTCTTTAATTTATCAAAATTTGATGGTTAAGAATACCAATCAAGTTCGCAGTAATAAGAAAGAGCGTCATTAAAAAATGATAGAGAAATCTTGAAACATCAAGAGGACCCTTATTACAACAACAAACATTAGAATCAGGTGATACGTTTTGAATTTGTCTTATTGTATTTTACCTAATTTTCAAATGTTACAAAGTATATTCTGGTTTGTGGCTTCAATTGTGCGGGTCCAAAGTGATAATATCAAATAATTGCAATCTTACTTGAAATTACATATTTCTGCTTCATGCCTCCTTTTTCTTCATAGGTGGAAAGTAAGCATGGACTTCTTGATGAAAATGTTCATGTGGTTGAAGTAGAACTAGTATCGAAGACTCAATTGCTTGTGACTGAACTAGAAAAATTAGAAGAAACCAAAAACACATATGAAGTTCAACTAAACAGGTCAGAGCAACCCATTATGCATGCATTATATTTGATTGAATAGACAAAGTTGGGTAATTTACAATTAAATCTCCTATTGAGTTGGCATTATTTGTTGTTTCAATTAAATCTCCTATTGAGTTGACATTATTTGTTATTTCAATTAAATCTCCTATTGAGTTGGCATTATTGTAGATATTTAATTCACTCAAAATGTTATAACATTGCATGTCTACACTGCCCATAAATATATACTTACCTATTTAAATTTAATATGTTATTTTTCTATCCTAAAAATCAAACAAAAAAGTACAGCTACTTTACTACACTAAACATGATCCCAAAATTAAAACACCAATTCTGATCAAAGAAAACTTTGTTTGAATCTTAAAAAAAACATATGGTCACGACTATCAATATGTAACAACCCGATTTTTCAAGCGATGGTGTATTTTTTTTTTCCAAAAGAAATTAAAATAAGTCAGACGAAAACAAATAAGGAACTACCTTTGATAAATTGTTAAGTCACAATAATTGATACGCAGTGAAGTAGTTCTCTCGAAATATGAAATCCAAATAATTTACACAAACAACAAATGATACATGGAACCCATTCAAATAAGAGTCATACTGAACAAATTTATAAGGTACAGTCTTCCATTTTAAAATAAATACAATTCAAAAGAAAGACGTTATTTCGCTCTATGTCAACTAATCTAATGCATTCTCCAAAACAACTAAATGCCCTGAGTGGATCTCCGAGCGCCCCGTAAGATCCTCTAACATAGCTCTAGTCAGACATTCCCTCTACATTCCCATCCCACAGGGTACGAACCGGTAGGATTGTCTGGCTCTATCTGAGGGCAATAAGCCCAGATTTCCATAATATTTGTTTAAAGGGTCAACCAACCGAAATTAACAGTTAACACATAACATTTAAGTTTTTTAAATGCACAAATAACCCTTTCAACCTAGCATGCACGCTTAAAAGGGTTTCACATAGGGGGGGGGGGGGTGCCTAAAGTTCCATATAACACTTGCCAAATAAAAATGAAATCAAAACAAAGTTCTCATCCATCAAGTAATACATAATTGACCAAGGACTTTGATAAATCACAATTGAGCAATCTGTTATCTAAGCTTCAAAATAAGAATTTCTACTAAGCAATCGATTCCCTGAAGGTTTTTAGTGAATATTCACTCCTCGGCTTAAATCAATCGATTGGGCAATCATTTGGGCAATCGATTGAATGAATAGCTGAGCCCCTGACTTAATGCCAAATCGATTTCCAAATCGATTTCTTAAATGGTTTTGAAAAACATATTATAAAATCGATTGGCAATCGATATGTCATAAATAGGAAGTCCCTGTAACTCAGTTCCAATCGATGGAAAATGATTTCCTTGCATATTCTTCCCAAAATACATAAACTAACTCAATCACATTCAACACAATTCCACATCTAACACTTTCAGCAACTCCCACACACGATCATCACCACAAGACATTGAGTTGCGAAAATAGTTTTACAAACAGCGCAACTTTACACCACACAATAATCAATATACATAACACTTAGCAATTGAAACAACAAAATGGTGTAACCACGCACAAACTCAAATTTCAGAAACACTCAATCATAAACTTAGAATCAAAACACGACTCGCGTAGCCAAGGCCACGCCTAATGCGATACGTATATTAGCCAAATGCATGGACATGGACTCGAAATTACCAAACACAAAACACTTACCTCGAAAGGGCCGTAAAATCATAATTGTAGCGAGCCTATCCAGCAGGCCAAAATACGTACCAAACTTACCAGAAGGTGCAACACAATATACACGGGTCTTGACACGATTTAACTAAAAAACAGCATAAAACCATAAAAGCGTACTGCCAATATCACAGGACCCAGAATATCGTTAACGACAAGAGGTGACCACCAAATATCAAAAACCGGGTCGCATGCACACGAGTTTAACCTAAAAAGGAACGAAAATTAGTACCCACACTACTCCGCCTATTTAAATAGGCCAAGTACTATTTACCAAGGTGCCACCTATCACGGGTCTGCACAATTTACAAAAAAGCGAAAACCATAAACGTAATGCCTATCACGGGCCCGTACCGTTTATCGAGGTGCCACCTATCACGGGTCTGCACGGTTTACAAAAACATAAATCATAAATGTACCGCCTATCAC
>PGWS01003331.1:0-13813 GCA_002896235.1 Cicer reticulatum
ATCAAATATTTAAAATAAAAACTTTATATCAAAAAATTCATATTTGTGTGGAGTAAAAACTAAATTCACAAATTTTCAATTAAGAAATAAAAGTTATAAAAGTAAAGTAACTTTGTTGTATGAGTCAAATTTTAGAATATGAAATCCAATTTTCATTTGGGAGATGCATTATATCTGATATGGGCCTTTAGTGGGCTTTATTTCATGTCTGATGTTGTAAAATTAGTAGATAAAAAGATAAATATTAAGAAAGTTTTATCTGTACTTCCACGCTTATACTTTAACCTTATATTTCATACAAAGTACTTATTTTATTTTTATTTTTTAAATAATATTAACAATAAAGACAAGGGTAAATACATTTGTGTAAAATGGTATTTAAGTTGAGTGCAGAACAAAAATGAAAAAAAAGAATAAACAGTACAGAATATTATGTCATGATCTAGTGAATGTTCCATTTTGCCAAGAATGTCAATGTTAAAATGTATTAGAAGAGAATAAGTGACTTAAACACTTATTTATATATACACTAATAAATAACAGAAATAAATAAAGAATAGTATTATTAAAAGTAGAGTGGGTTGAATAAAACTAAAAAAAACAGTTAATTAAATTTTCTATAAACATACAATTTTATATGGTCTTAAATCTGAAAATAAAACATAAATAAAAATTAATAATTAATTTAAACAATTACATTATGTAATTATCACCTTTAATAAAATTTTTATATTTATATTTTGAAGTATAAATTGGTCAACTGAGATTGACAAATGGAGAAAACAAATTAGTGGGAAATATTGACTTGCATTATGTATTAAGATATTAAAATAAAAGTATGTTAAATAATGCTCAATTTATAAAATATCAAAATAAAATAGGTTTTATTAGAAAAAGTAATATTTGAATAAAAAAATAAAATTAAGCAGAAATTTATACATTTGACACTATAATAATGTCCATTTATTAATATACTAATAATTTTATAATATACAATTATTTAAGATGAAATGATTAAGTCATACATTAATTTATTAATAATATCAATTGATTATGCTTTTTTCAACAATATTTGAATTTTTTCAATCATCCTACAAAAAAAGTTTATAAGATCAATAAACTAAATTAAATGTAACTAATTTAGAATTATTTATTGAATAAACAATCCATGTTCACTTATTAAATAAAAAAATAAAAAATATTATAAATCAATTAATTCATTGTTGGTATAATATCTTTATGAATTATTACCTATATACTTAAGAAAATGTGAAAACAACTAAAATACATTTATTAATAAATAAAAAAAAAATGAAATAATTAAATAAAATAAAAACATAATTAAATCAAATAAATTACTATAAAAAATTGGTAATTTACAAAACTCATAAACGGGACAAAAAATTCTCAAAAAGAAACTTTTGCCGAAGGGAGTAATTGAAGGAAAAGAAAAGTAACGAATTACATTCAACTATGATGACTTATAAAATAATAACCCGATATTTTTGTGTCTGACATAATTTATGGGCCGAACTAATAAAGTAAACCCAATGGATCTCTCTCCAAATTATTTTATCAACTTGAAATTGTACTTCTAAGTTCTAAAGTGTTGTGTTTTGTCAAAAAACAGATTCTAGGATTTGTGTTGTCTTATCTTTGAATCTTTAATAAATGTTTCTTTTTCAATTCTCTCATAATTATGAAATAGAAAGTAAATAAAATGAGTTTTAATTAGAACCAATTATTTAAGAGGATTTAAATTTAAATTTTAGCTGGAAAAATTTTTGAGTTCAAAATATTTGTTACTTTTATTCTTATTGGAGTTGAAATTTTGATTACTATTCCTATCTTGTAAGGAATTGAATTTTTCCACCCCACACCTGTTACAAAATATATAAATAATAAATAAAAATAATATTTTATATTAATATAAAATAAATAAATAATACAATAATAGCAAAATAAAATTTTTTAAAAACATATAGAGAGGATTAAATTATTATATATATATATAAAATAAAATAAGTACATATATATCTAAAAAAATTACATGGGGGCGGATATTAACATCTCAAAACCCGTTTTATCTATAATTTTTATTTTCAATGAAATTCTAGACGGGCATCTCGCAAAAATAGATTTTCTCTATCAAAATAAGAAGATATCCGTAGTTGTGATTTGTGTTGCTATACCTGTCATTATTTCTATAATAAATCGAATTATTTCACTATGTTTAAATACTAATGAAAAAAAAGTAAAAATAAAAAAATGAACAATATTATTTATTAAATTAATTATATCCTTTAAGAAAAAATAGTATATATTAAGTATTCATAATATTATATATTAAACATAAAATTAATAAATATTAATTTAAAAATAATAAAAATAATATTAATTAAATAATATGATTAAATTTTTTTTTACAAATACATTATTCTTTGTGCGACACAACGAGCAATATTCATTTGTTTAGTTTTTAGTTTTTTCCTTCCATGTTTCATTATCTATTTGTGTTGCCATACTTATCATTATTTCTATAATAAATAATTCATTTCACTATTTTATACTTGCGAAAAAGTGTATAAATAAAAATGAGATGATAAATAAATTTTTATTAAATTATTTAAAATCCTTTAAAAAAATAATTTATATTATAATTCATAATATTTATCATTAATATAAAATAAAAATAAATAATATTAACTTTATGAAAATAAAATGCAATATATATAAATTTAAAATAATATAAATAAAATTAATTTTTTATTACAAGTAGAATCCATTTTTGTGCGACTCAACGAGCAATATTAATTTGTTTTAGTTTATAGTTTTTTCCTCCCATGTATCATTATTTATTTTTGGTGAATGATGTATCATTATTTTGATAATCAAGGTAAATGGAAAGAAATGCATAAAAGGGACAAATTATTTGAACATGTCGCTACTGCTGTAAAGTAAAAATAGGACAGACGCATTTCCACTACAAAAGCCTTTTGATTTCTGGTGTTCCAATTTGGATCACATTATGATTCTTTGCAGCTACATAGAATTTGATGTGACACATATTTTTTTTATCCAAATACCTTTACCAATTGTATTCATACAAATACAGATTTAATCCTAAAATCCTAGGTAAGGCAATTATGGTGCTAAAAAAAATAAAGCAATCATGAGCCATGTACCTTTAATAATTGTTTACAATATTCAGAATTGTTACATAATTATGATTTAAAATTTCTAAAATTTAAGAAGATATAAAATTAGTTTAATGAATGTAGTGAAATAATTAAAATATAAAATCATAAAATAATTTTGAATTCGATTATTATCTTCGATATAATACTAAGAACTAAGATACCGATATTATATTGACTATTAAAGAAAAGCTTAGACAACCCTTGTTAGCTAGAATTATGATTGGCTATGTTCAATGACTCGTAGGTTTTAACAAGTTGACCAAAAGGAAAAATAAATAAAATAGAATAATAAAATGATGCAAGCCAACAAGCATCGCGAGCAATAAAAAGGAATAATGTTGCATGTCCTAGTGAGGCCTTATCTTTCTTTTTTTGACTTGATAGCACCTCCCTGGTGAGGTTACGGTGAAATCTTATTTAAGATTGATAAAAACTTAAAGTAATGTTTATAGTTTCAAATTTATTAAGGATTTTATTTATACAGTAAGTGTAATTTCTTTTATATTATTGTTCAATTATAATTTTTAAATAATTACAAATGTTTCACTTAAATATGATACATATTAAAATTATACATATGAAACATATTTTAATATATAAATAATATGAATTTTATAAAACTGAACAATATATGAAATATCAATTTTTAATATTTCAATAAATGCAACAAATTAATGTAACTAGTTAACAATGAGTTCGATTTTAAAATGTATAATTTACACAAACTAGTAGTCAAATTTTCAATCCATCAAAGAATTTAAATTGTTGCATGTTTGATTATGTGGTAATAATAATTGATTTTGAAGGATTTGATTTTATTAAATAATTTTATTTAAAAATAAATTGAATATAAGTTATAAATTTTAACTTCAAGTTAGAATAAATTCTACACTAAAACAATAAAATATATCAAAATCAATTTGTAATACCATAAGTTAATTGTCTAGAATATAACTTTAGCATTAACATAATTCGACAAAAGAGATGATTAATACAATCCCGACACAAAGTCATGAAAATGTATTCATACACATACTAAACATTCAAAGAAAAACATAGAAATATGGAGTACATAACACATCCATGGTTCAAAATAATTCCCCATAAACTATAAGCAGACTATAGTGTAAACTGACACGCGTCATTTCTTCAACATGTGGTCTGAGCCTTTCTTACCTGTAACACATTTGAATAAAGTTGGATGAGATTACATCTCAGTGGATCCCAATAAATGAAATTAATCAATTAGCATTCTAACTCGGGACTACATTTATTTTCTGAGTTTCTCTTCAATGTTCAAATTATTTAACTATTTCATAAATGTTCAAAGTCATTAGAACGTGAGTAATCTAACGATTAGAAACTCTACTAACAAGCATGTCGTAAAGACTACATTAGTATTTAACTAATGCACTCTTCTTGCATAGTTAACTTATATTTTGAGTAGAGATTGGACATCGATTACGTCCGTTAAAAGTGGTGCCCGCGACTTACACCTCGCTTACCCCTACGCTTCCAGTCGTATATAGACGGAGAATTCAGATCTAGCTAGGATGAATCCTATACTCTCTTTAACTTTAATCATCATATATAGGAATTATATACAACAATCCACACACATGTGCACAACAAAATATAACATCATCTATTAATACATTATTAAAGATTAATCATACACTCATCCTAAACAAAATTTGTGATAACCTAAACATTAAGTCAATTATATCTTACAAATATCACAATGATAAAAAATTTCAGAGAAAAATGTCTAAGGTAGATTTTCCAAAACAGTCCCAAAATTTACGTTATAGCCAACTCAAAAATGAGTTTAACTTCAGAGTCAACTGACAGAGACTTATAAGTATCAGAATTGAGTGAATGAGTACTCTTTGGAAAGCTTATGGTGTCTACTTTATAGATAAAATTTTTATTTTTTTTATTAGTTCCCAATCTTTGCAGTTTATAAATAGACACAATGATACAGAAACAACACGAAACAGCAACTCTGGTCCAGCATTTAATCCATTTATTTTTCAACATCAATACTCAATCAATCATCACGAATTTTGTACTCAATTTGAAAATAATTGAGTCTAGTTTCCAGAAAACTAAAAATCATTCAAAACGGATGTCTATAGAAAAAGTTATGACCAAAACATCACACATATGTCATGCGAAATTCAAGTTAATAACATTCCTTCTATCACACTAATTTTCCTATCACACTCTTTTTCTTGGGTTGTTAATGTCTTGGTTGTTTTCTCTCTTCTTCTTTTCTCCTTCTCTTCTTCTTTCTCTCACTCTTTTCTTCTTTCTATCTCACCATTTTCTCTCCCTTTCCGTTCTGTTTTCCTTTCCTTTCTGTTTTACGTTCTCTCTTCCCCTTACTCTTTTCTTTTCCCTTGTTTTAATTTCTTTTACTTATTCTACTTCACTACTTTCCTCCCTTTTTATTATTATTATTAATACATTATTATATTAATTATTATATTATTATTAATTATATTATTATTATTATTATATTATTATTTTATAAACATGTAAAACATAAAAATTACTATAAATTATTAATGGTAAGGAGGGATGTTACACAATTTTACGTCTTTAAAATCAATTATGATGACTCTAACCATAAAATCAAACATATACTATTTATTGCGGCCATTTCGATTTTTTCAATTTCATATGCTATTTATGATTCAAGTGTGATGGAGATTCTCCAAATAAGCTACATCACCTGGCAGTAGTGAAAACATGCATGACCATAAATTCAAACAGTTGCTAAAAATGTGAAAAGAAAAACACTCGAACAGTGATGGGTTAGTAATTGGGTTTCTTCCTTGGGTATGAGGGCAATTGAGTAATTTGATCTTCTACATCACCAATGTATATATATGTATGATATCTTTTGTGGGGTTGTGATGATTTTATATTGCCTGAAATATTTTTGAAAGGAAATAAAATAATAATGTTATTGTACCAAAATAAATAAATAATGTTATTTGAGATTATTTGCTGTTAGGTGAGCTATGTAACATAGAAATGGAAAAGGTCCCAATGAATCTAAATCAGGCAAGACCAGTTAAATAAATATACTGACACTAGGCAAATGATGCCAATTTTAAAGAGACCGAACCAAAACTAAAACTAATAACTTGTATTGCAAAATGGACTTTCATCAGAGATGATGAACAGAAAGGATAACAAATCATTCAACCTCAATTATTATTTTCGACGTTGACATATTATGTAAATTAATAATGCTGGTTTAATTTAGTGGTTGTTATCATAATTTTTTAGTAGAAAGATTCTCACTATTTAAAGAAAATATTTTGAAATAAAAAAAAAAAAAATATGAGGAGCTCTTATTTTTTTTTTTTTTTGGATTAAATATGAAGAGCCTCTTATTACCATGGTTTATGTGTAAAAAGTCTAATGTTTATTACTATATGTTTAAAAATACATATATGTCTTTGTTCAAATTACACTTGTATACAATTTAGGTAGTGTTACATTATTCAATACGAGATACATATTTTATTTTAACTTATCATAAATTAAAAGCATATTCCTAACCAAACAGAAAAATTTAAATTATATTTCATATATATCATTTATATAAATTTAAGATTATATTGTTAGGTTTGAGAACACTAAAATTATGTCAAACTTCAATAATTTATAATATAATTAATACTTTTAAATTTATTAAATTTATAGAAATGACTATTTATAAAACAAAATATAATGTCTGAAAAAATTATAATGTATGTCAATACATTTTTAAATGTTAACTTTCTTAGGAGTTAGGAGGATTCTTATTATTGTGTGTAATAATTGGTGTACTTGGAGCCAACTGTTATTTGGCAGGACTCTTATTATTATAATAACAGTTTTTGTATAAATTGTTTTTTTAGAATACTAGTATACAAGGACATTTGGCATAAAATGAAAGTAAGTTAAGAACTCAATGAAGTGAAAATTAGAAAAAGTTCATACATAAATCAAATCATACGTGACATAGCGTTTATTTGCTTAAATTTTGTTTAGAATCAATTTTTCGTCTTAAACAAGTTTAAAATAATTTCAAATAAAAAGTTGTTTTGAATAGTTATTAAAATAATCATTTTAGTTGATTATATTTTTGACAAATTAATTTTTTTTTATTACAAACAAACAATAAAATAACTTTATTTCTTAATAAACTTAAAACAAATAATTTAAAGATTAAAATATGTAATAGTCTAATTTTAAAAAAATTATTTAACAAAATTGTTAAAAGGATTCGAATTAAAAATCAATTAATAACTTTTTTTATAATTACTTACTCTTAATTAGGAATTTAATTTATCAAAAGTGTCGTTACAAAGAATTAAAATAGTATTAAAAAAACATTAAGAATCAAATTAAGTTTCTTAAGATACTCAAATGGATCTGCATATTTCTCTGATCATATTGTCTTGTTTTGATCAAGTATAAGAATCTTTCAAATCAAAAGCAATCATATCATAATTGTTATACGTTGACGTTGCTGCCAATACTCGCACTATAGTCCTATTTATTTGTTTTTCTTTTGGTCATGTCACTCTCTTCACAAAGACGAGTTAGGTAAAAAATTATGGTACCGAAAAGGGAAAAATAAAAAACTTACACAAAGATGAATTCTTCATGGGTTGATTTAATTGGTGCAAAATTCATGTTTATAAAATTCATAGAAGTTATTGACTTCTTTGTAATCATCATCACCCCATCATCCTATTCATATTATTATATAAGCTTACATTGCAACAACAAAGTGGTTATGCTTATATAATATATACTATTACAATTAATATATACAATTATAATTAAACGAATAATTGACAAGAATCCGAAGTAGTGTTGCTGTTAGAAATGAGAATAAACAAAAGCTTAAAAGGAATAGACTTTTGCCGTTGTGTATTATTTACTTTTTTTGTCCTAAATTTCATTCATTTAACATAATCCTTATTTTATACATATACACATTTATAAAATGCATAGTAGGAGCAACGTCAACATAGCTGGATGGTAGGGTACAACAACCCCACACAAAGGAACAAGCCACAACTTTGAATTTTCCTTTCTCATTCTCAATCTCTCTTACTCTACCCTTTGGTATTTTCCCCCTATTTGTGCTTGTCCATGACAAAAATAAAATCTTTACCAAAATGAATACATATAGATCCATATTTATTTGATTTTACACAATAAAAAATCTATAATAATTATCTCGATAAAGTGACCGTAGAACCGCTAGATCTATATTTAACGACTCTATAAACTTTATAAGTGAATCTAGATTTAACGGGTATTACAATTTCTTTAGATTTAACGTGATTAGATTATTTTCAATACATTTTCTATATATAAAACCATTAAATCTAAGTGTAATTGGATCTTACATCTAGATTTAAGAACTTTACACATTAATGCAACCACAAGAAAGGATCTGTGTATATAAATTTACATACAAGGATAAATAAATACATAATACAATATCTAATTAATTTTACGCAATCTAATAATCTAAAGTAGCTAAGAATGGTTATAGAAATGTGAGATCCAAATGTAATTAGATAATACATGTAGAATTAACAACTTTATAACCTCTATTACTTAAAAGTATCCATAGAAACTGCATCGATATAGTGAGTAGAGAAAAATAAAATATAAGTGTAATTGTAGCATACATATAAATTGAAGGGTTCCGCAACACGGCAACGATGCAACCACTAGAAAAGATCCGTGCAAATGATTTTATTTACACTTACTTGCAAATATGTACAGTGTGTATGTGTTTGTTGTAATTGTAATAACAGTGTGAATCTGTTACAGCTTGGATGTCTTGTACACGACACACACAAATTAAACCTCATTCAACTTGCAGTACGAGACAACAATTATGCTACTTTACAGCTCAGAAAATAAGATATTATTATTTATTATATGTATTTGTACCTCTTCTCTCTCTCTTTCTTCTCTGTCACACAACATAACACAAAAACAAACACACAAACACTTTCTCTCTCCAACGCATCCTATAATTCACTCATGTGTTTAGCTTCAATTGCAATCTTGTTGAATTGAATTCCCTTAAGCTGGAGTGGAACCAACCATCAATCAAAAAAGAATAAAAAGGGTCAATTGTTTTTGTGGGTTTTTTGTTTTTCTTTTTTCATGTACATATATATATATATAAATATAATATTTTATGGGTGATGAATTAATAATTGGGTTGTAGTTTGGTAGAGGTTTAATAACCTGATAAGTATGTTGTTGTGTCGTCGGCGCAAGGATCACTTTCGTCAAGGACATTGTCGTATCCACTAATCACCAAACACTACAACTATAAGAACCTTAAGAAGAAAAAAAAAGATTATTTTTATTTTTTTTTTTTTTAATATTTTCAAATTTAAATTAATTAAAATAATATTTTCTTGACGGTATTTCATTGGCTTCCAGAGTGGACAACCACCTGGAAGCATATTCATATTTCAACATTTCAAAAATTGTATATTTTTTTTCTGTACCAAGTCAGAGACTTCAACAATTGTTTCTGATCTCAAAAGGGTTTAAAAAAAAATACATTTTTTTTTATATTTGTGAAACCATGTTGAGAGGTTTAGTGAATTTGTTCATATGAGGGAAGGAAGAGGGAGAATTTGGGTCAATCTTGATTTCCGTGAGCAGCATTGGAGGTTTCTGCAAAAGTGTCATTGGTAAATGATCAATCTCAGCCTTTCTGAGATCCTGCCTCATTATTTAGATTTCACAAAAAGTAATTAACTACTCTAGTATTCTATTTGTTCTTCTTGTTCCATTCCACTTTAACCCTTTATTTATTATTAATTCAATGTAATATTATGTATTTAATATATATTATATAGAGAGTTTATGCAATGTTATTCAGTTAGATCCAATTTTATCATCTTGCATGACACTTTGAAACATACATGCATTTTGCAGAAATTCCTAAACTTGTTACAGATTTTCCTTTTGATATCAGCTTGAAACTTAGAAAACTACTCATTAGTGTTACTATCCCTGCTAATCCTATTTAATGTACTCTTCTTTTTGTGCTGCATTACATTATAGTGTATGTTTCTATTAGCGGTGAATTTGGCAAAATCAAGGGGACACTGAGATTTTGTTGAAGCTCAAAACTATAGCTTTTTGTTAAAATTGTGATGGCTCAATGTGATTTTGTCATTCTTATTGCAAATTCAAACATGCACAGTTTTTTATATCTGCATTCTTAATTTGCCTGCCTTGTACTAAGTCATGTCTTTGCAATCTTCTTAAAAACTATTGAGGTTTTTATTTCAACGTTGTCATGTAACTTAACTTTTCTTTAAACTGTATTTGAGGGTGTTAAAAAGCAGAGAAGTGAGGATCTATCTCCCTTGTTAGAATCACATTTAGATTCATATTTTCTAGATTGTGATGTTTTTGTTATGTTTTTGGACTCAGGTTTGATGTATAATAATAGTTTGGTGTAAAATTGGTAGAGCAAATAGTGAATGATTCCCATACCAGATGTCAAGTTCTCTTGCAGCAACTCTAGGAGGAGGTGCAGGAGCCGTGGCATTGGTATGGATAGCTATAATACTCATATGGTTTGTTTGTTTCGCCGAACAAGTGTTCGAGGACTTCAGAAACAGGGTCTCTGATCTTCACAGGTAAAAAACATCTGAAATGAGTTTATTGATTAGAATGTATTCTGTAATAAATGCAATAAAATTCCATTAGATGCATGTGGGAAGACATGGTGGAATCGAGTCACAGACGCGAGATACTAGGCGCTTTGTGATGGAAGAACTTTCTATTGCAACAAAGAATTTCAATGATAAAAATTTGATTGGAGAAGGAAAATTTGGTGAGGTTTACAAAGGTTTACTTCAAGATGGAATGCTTGTAGCCATCAAGAAGCGTCGCGGTGTCCCTACTCCAGAATTTGTTGATGAGGTAATACTTTAATTTCCTTTTCAAACTTTATACTATAAAATGAATCATTGATGTGAAGTTACTTTTTTGAAGTCCTTGATGAATTTCTTCAAAGATGATTTAGTCACTAAAGTTGCTTCTTTGAGCAAAATCAGGATTTCTGAATGACAGGCTTTTCATTACTATGATATTGTTAAACCAGTCAAATGCATATACTATGTAGTTATGCATATACTATTTGGTTTTCTTTTCTCAAATGCATGCAGCTATGCATTATTTTTCATTCTCTTGCTTTGATCTCACATGCCTGAGTTTTACTTTAGGTACGCTATCTTTCGTCTATTCAACACCGGAATCTTGTAACTCTTATAGGCTACTGCCAAGAAAACAATCTACAATTTCTTATATATGAATATGTGCCTAATGGAAGTGTCTCCAGTCACTTGTATGGTAAATTTCTGCAGTTTCATCAGTCACTATATTCCATTTTGATAAATTTCTATCTTACATTACAACATTTCATAAAATTTCTTCTTTGTTTTAAGCTAAATGAATCCTTTCTTGAAGTTGATAATTGTGGCTTTTGATGTTGCTTTGAAGGCGCGAGTCAACAACCGCGAGAAAAGATAGAATTCAAGCATAGACTGTCAATAGCTCAAGGTGCTGCTAAAGGTGATCCTTAGCAAAATCAGTGAGCATTTGTGGCTTTCCTGGTATCAGTTTTCTTCTCTTTTTAGATAAAAATACACAACTATATCTTAATGGATCCACAAAAATTCTTTTTGTAAGCCATCCCAAAACTTTTCAGTCATTTAGTAAAATTTCTCTCTATGAGGAACTTGTTTCTGATTTTCAAAAGCTCATTCTATGCAGGTTTGGCTCATCTTCACTCTTTGAGTCCCCGTTTGGTGCATAAGAATTTCAAAACATCTAATGTTCTTGTGGATGAAAACTTCATTTCTAAGGTCGCGGATTCCGGGCTTCGTAATTTTCTTGGGAGAGTTGACATTGCAAGCTCATCTTCTCAAGTGGCATCAGATGAGATATTCCTTGCACCTGAGTAAATTGCTCTAAGAATCATATGTTATTTGTGTTGTCTTGGTTATGTATCCATTTTTTCTTGATTTACATACACCACCATCCATCCCCTTGCAGGGTGAGAGAGTTCAGACGATTTTCTGAGAAGAGCGATGTGTATAGCTTTGGAGTATTTTTGTTGGAATTGTTGAGTGGGAAGCAAGCAACCGAATCACCCTCTATAAACACAAATCAAAATCTTGTTGAATCGGTATATGATTATTTTTAACATAATTGGAATTACTATTCAGACTATATCACATTATCATTTTCCTTATCGTTAGAATCACTATTTAAACTATAGTGTAAAACTCTGAACACGATATAGTGTAAAACTCTCGGTACCAGACATCTGGAGTGTGAAGTTTGCAATAATAGACATGAACCGATGAATATTTCATATTAGATAGGCTTTCATACCATATTAGAATCGCTAATAAAGACTGTCACTATCCAATATGAGACTCTCAACAATCATGGATCTAGAGTGCCAATAGAAACCATATAAATGTTCACGTCCTTGTTTAACTAGGCACATATTGAAAACATGTAAGTGTATAGTTACATTTTGTTGTTGTGCTTTAAGGCTACTGTGTAAAAAGTAATCCATGTGCTGCTATGTGATTGATATCTGCTATTGTTTTTTCACTCTCTAATGCAGGTACTAAGTAATCAAGACAGTGGCATTTTGTCTACAATCATTGATCAAAGAATGGAGACTAGTTTTACCGGTGAAAGCATGGAAAATTACATCCTACTGTTAATTAAATGTTTGGATCATTCAAGTGAAAGAAGACCTACCATGAGTTATGTGGAAATGGAACTTGATAGAATCCTTGAAAAGGAGATGAACTTAACAACAATGATGGGTGAAGGAACACCAACTGTGACTCTTGGAAGTCAATTATTCAAATCAAATAAATAAAAAAATAAGGTATTATAATTATTGTCATAAATTCATCTATTATTATATTTGTGAATTACTATAGGTCTAGCTGCTTCACAAGTGTATAAAAAGCAGTTGTATCCCACCCTTTTCCTCTTGTTTTTTTTTCTTGGCCCAATGAGCAGTTGTATTCTTTTATTTTCTCTTATGATTTTTTTTTCTTCATAAATTTATGAGATTGAGATATCTTGTAAGCAATTATTTGTTGTTAATATGACAGTGAAGATTGGTTGGTGTGGTAAACCATAATGATAACTCTACTAGTACTATATAGTCTATATTGGACCGATAATATTGAATTCAAACTACATTTTTCTTTTGGCATAAAGCAATTTAGGAATAGGAAATGCATTGCAAGTGTTCACTTTGCAACAGCAACGGAGGCAAACTTAATTCTAAGCAACAAAGTCAAAAAGACCTTGAAATTCATTTATTAACGTTGCATAGTTTGTTAGACATTCAAGACTGTCACTCCTTAATGTCCCTATAGTATATGAAGTGGTGAAATTGTAATATACAGCGCCAAAAAATGAAAGTTGATTTTCATCTTTAAACATTAACAAAAAAAAAGTTGATTTTGTAGATAGGTAAGAGAGTTAAAGAGTAGAACCACAATGAAATTGTA
>PGWS01003332.1:0-12553 GCA_002896235.1 Cicer reticulatum
TCACAATTTTTGGGTTCATTCCTTCTCTAACGCACACCCATAATTTAAAAAAATGAAGAAGTTGTTTAACTCCTCGCTTCCTGATCATGAAAAATGCAAATCCAACCAACTCAAAAGACAATGTCCAAATTTATGAGACTTTTGGATAAGATTGAATAAAGCTAATTGATTCTACCTCATTAAACTCCAACACCATACACCCTTATTGTATCAATAAATTATTGTAGACATTAATTAGATTAATTCAATGAATGGTTTTATATTATAGGTTTCTTATATTAAAATATGTCTTTAGACCTTAATATTGTTGAGCCGACTCTTTCAATAAACGGCAATCCAAAAACGCATATTTTAGAACGAAACTTGATGTGCCTCCGAGTAGGAAGTTTTGTTTCATTTAAGTGTCCCATTTGCAATATTCTTATCATCTCATGTATATTATGTGTCATTTTGTTGACTATGAATTATTAAATTATTTTTTCCGCTAACATATCTACTCCTCCATTAATTGCTTTATTTATTAACACTATTTTAGTAAATAAAATTCATTTTATTATAAAAATTTATACACTTAATTATTTTTTTACGAAGTGTGCATAATCCAAATAAAACACTAATAAATATGAGATAGATGGAGTATTATTGTCCTCAACCCTTCGATTCATAAATAAAACGTGCCCTGATAGTTCAATGTTTGTCTAAGAGGTAAGTAAGTTGTTCCAATCATGATTTGAACTCAATTTTTCTCAAATAATTTATCCTTAATTGATATTTATTAACCTCTTGAGTCCAACAATTTAATGAGTGAGATGCTTAATATAAGACACAGTATTTTAGTAAAATATACAATATGTTTTTTTATGAAATGTAAATATTAATTTAAAATTTTAATTTATGGGGTCAAATTTTTACACTTATAATATGATACGAAAGAAATAATACACAATAATTATCATTTTTAATAGTCATTTTGTCTTTGAACTCATCAAAAAATCGGTTCAAATTAATTTCTTAATTTTACACAATAATAATTTTGTCCTTGAAATTGTGAGGTTCGATCAATATCTATATTTATCAAAATAAAAATTAATTTTCTCAATTAAAAAATAATCAATTAATGTAATCATTTTTCCAAAATATTTCTTTAATAAATATCCATCAAAATCAATAAAACAATTACATATGATTTAAATAGTCTTTATTAAATTCAAAAAGAAGATAAAACCTCTAAAATTGGTTTGTATATTTATTATTTAATTTAAAAGTCTAAAATACTATTTGACTAATTTGAGTAACTGCCACTTAAGATTTAAAATATTTATAGCCATAGTATAATTATTGCCACATGATCGATAGTCAGAGCGAACATTCATTTATTTTTATTCCAAAACTCAACTATGCTGATAGCTAGTGGGCAAAGCAACTCTCATTCTCTATAAGAGGTCTAATAAGGTACATTTGTCCATTCAAGATCCACATCAGCTCCAATATCATAAATTCATATACTTCTAGCAGCAATTACTTAGTGTCATGTGTGACATGGAGAAAAAAGAAGATGCAAAAACAGGGAGATGATGATGACGATGAAATATGTTCATGATTCTTCATTGGATTTATAAAGAAGAATCTCCTCTTCGATCTTCAACTGGTTCTTGGAAGCTGCTTCTTCATTTTGGTAAGAATTACTTGCATTTTGCAGCCTATAAAGTCAAATGCATAATCATGATATCATTATATAGAACAATTTTGATTATTTCTTTGCAACAATACTCATCGAGTCAAGATTCTTTTTAATTTCTCTTCTTTATTTATTTTCATTATCATAAAGTTTAGAAATATAAAATATAACAATGAAACATTTGATGGATTTAAATATTTTATATAACTAAAAATACTTCAAACTATAGTAAAGAAGAGGAAAAATGAATAGAATAAAAAAAAAAAGAGAAATGAAAAAAGAAAATTAAAAGGATTTTGACTTATACTATCATGAGCTTATATATATGGTCCAGACCCGAAGAAAATCAACAAAAATTCAAGGACTATGTTCTTTTGTGTTAAGTTAAGAAAGAAAGACAAAAAACATTTTTCCTATTGTTTTATAAATAAAACTGACCGTTCCGTGTTTTCGGATTACACTATAGAATTTATCACTTATTAATTAACACTATAGAAATATAATATATTTTGTATACACTTTGAATGTATTTTTATTTATTTTTTATTATCATCAATCACAACATGAAATTATTAGAGATATTTAATTTTTATTAAATTTATTAAAGACTTGTAATGTACTGAATGTTAAATTTTTTTATACTGACAATACATAATATCTAGAGTCAAAAAAATATGTACATCTCCCTTTAATTAATTTTTATTTAATTTCTATTAAGTTTTATAGCTCGTGCATGTGGATTTTTAAAATATATTATCTTTTTTTTTTAAATTTAAAATACTTCGCTTTAAAATAATTATCTAAATACTTTCTTTTTTTAAATTTTGAAATAAAAAATTTGGAGGTAGTGGATGCGACTTTCTACACACATATTTTTTTTTTGTATTAAGTGATAAATAAATACAAACATAATTAAAAATTATTAATTATTAATTAATAATATTATAAAATTAATAAAATTAATGTAAAAAAAATGATAGAGTTTGAATAAAATTTTCGTAACTTTCGGACAATATTTTAAGATCTTCTCTTCTATCTGCAGCTTTACTTACTTGTTAACTATTTACTATTCTTTATGACATTGCAAATAAAATAAGCATCTCTCTGATTTTACAACCTAGCCAACTCACTTCCATTTTGCATCGAATTTTGTTATTGAAAATATAAATTAGGCATATATGAAGTGTTTATTAAACTGTACGTTCAAATATTTTAGATGCACGTTATTTTCTTTGTCTTATGATATAATTAAATTCTATTTTTTTTTTAAAAAAGTTTAAGAAAGATACATTTACTTACATTCGAAAATAAAATTAGATGCTACGAATAACAATGTAAACATATATGAAGCTATATCGATTATGGATCCATATGCATCTAAATATATGTCGCAATGGTACTCCTGACATTCAACCTCTTTCAATTTTCTGTTATTGTTGCATTATACATAGTTTATATCATTAAACTAATAATTTATCATTAATGATTATATTATTAAATTTAAAAATTATTTTATTATAAATAAGGAAAAAAATATATGAGTAGAAATCCCATCTTGGGATACGACAAACTACTAATCTTAATGATATTTTATTTATTAACTAAGTCGCATCCTTATAATAACTTAGTGAAAATTCACTTAAAAAATGAGGACATTTTACATAGATATATTAGTTATTTTTATTTAAGCTGAGTAAATTTATAATTATTCGTTTTTTTAAATGTATGATATACTATTGGGTTAACAACTTATATTTTGTATGTGCATGTTGTTCCATATTGCCTACTTGTCGTCGAATCATAATAATAAAGAGTTTAATGCTAAATAATCGTAATCAAAGATTTGAGTTGTATGTAGTGCATTGAGAAAATGCAATTACGAGCATCTCGACGGTTCAGTTAGAGCACAAACACTATTCTTAATTCATTTCATAATAAATATATGTCAACTTCTATTTACTAAAATGGTCAACTACTGATCAGAAACATACAAATCGATTACATCTACAATATATTTCTATTCTTTTTTTTTCTTAAATAATCTAACGACGAAATTCACTCAAACTAAAATTAAAAAAGTGAAAGTGAAATATCGTGATAGAGAATCCGCACTCTAATTAATATTATATGTTGCTATCGTTACTATCTAAAGTATAACTTACGAGATACCTTACCTAGCTAATCTACTAGATACGTTCTACTAGCTTCCACTAGTGATGAGTGATAGACCATATCTGCCACATTAATTAATAGTCTATTACTTATGAGTTGATTTCCATGTGTTTTTAATAGATAAAGTAGGTTCCATTTTAAGAAATCCCACTCACATAGTTATCTAGTGCGAGTAATAATGGGAAAATGCTTAGCAGATAAGTATTGTTGGTCGTGTATTTATAATGGTGGAGTAATTAATATAATACAAAATATATGAAGATACGATTATTTGTTCAAATAAACATGATTCCCGCGTGTATAATTGGAGATAGACAAATACAAAAATTCATTTCAAAGTGGTACATGCATCATTAAATTTATCTTATAAAAAAGTGATTCCTCAAAATGATTCATGTATAAAAAATTCTCAAAATAACAATTTTTTAATTTTAAATATAATATTAATTTTTTCAATTATATCCTCTAATTAGTATAGCAATGTAAAATGTAATCTAATTATTTAATACTTAATTAATAATAGTAAATGTTACTAATATAACAATATCTGATAAGAATAATTTAATAAAAAAATATCATATCCTTACCATAATTTTATACATGTTTTTTTAAAATTTTCATATAATTTTATCGACGGTGTTATAACAAGTGATTAAGGATATGAGAGGTGAGCTTGCACTATTCTCACGAGAGTAGATCCTTTTATGTCATATCCTCAATGGATCCAAGGTGATGACTAGGATTAGATTATACATGTGGATAGTAAAAATTTGCCCTTCTTGGGTTGAGTTTCTGCTATCCAATTTTTGGTAAGCTATTGGCACCCCATCAAAGAGCAAAATGGGCTAGGTTCAATAGCTACCAATTATGTCCATGACAATATTCTAGCTAAAAAGTTAAACTGTCTTGAGAATCCATACTTTAATAAGCATTATTTCATATAAAACACTTACATTGTGGACCTAACAGAAATGAAGGCAATAGAGGATGAGTGATTTTATAAACCTGATCTCTCTAACTTTTTTTTTTCTTTCAATAAAAATCATATTAAAATAAATGAATTTTATTGAAATGTTGTACAATAGAATTATTTGATGGAACTCATTTTAATATTTTTTATTTAAATAATGAGTTAGAGAGATTTAGTTGTTTATCATAATCATTAAAATTAGAAAATAAACTTATGTAATATAAGCGGGACCACCAAATTACCCAAATAAACAAGTTATATTGTAGATGCTCTTTAGTAAACTTAATTTTGAGATTGAGATTTATCTATTAATTGAGTAGAATTTAATAGTCTATTATAATTTTAAGGAAAAGTATTTACAACAATATCATAAATTGAATTTGTGAAAAAATTTATAGATTATAAAACTTGAGAGTGTATAAATATAAAATAAAAATTTGAAATGATTGACGAGTCTACAAATATGTGGATGTGCTCTGTACTAAAATATTGAATATTCTTGTGTCCACAATAGTAATAATCTATTTTACCCTTGCAGTTACAAGCAATTGAGTTTAGTGAGAGGTTAAGCTACTTTGCGCAAATGAGCGACACAAGCTCTGGTCATTTATAACTCAACAAAAGAAATGATGCATCAAGACATTAAGAACAGCTGTTATATAACACTCGGTGACTTATTGGTCTGGAGTCACCACTTTAATGCCACTCTTTGGAGGCTTTCTAGCTGATTCATACTTGGGCCGTTACACCACTGTCATTGCATCATGCATTATCTATCTCATGGTAATCTCAATCACACAATTCAACTAGAACCCGAAATAACATTAATTTTGTTTTTAGTTTCTCTAACTACCTTTTTTTTCTTGAACAAAATAAAAAAAAAAAATAGTTTTGTTTATATTTTATTACGAAGAGAGAATAAATTTTTTTACAGAAGTATCTAATTATATACTCGAACAAATAATGATTTGGTATGATATAATTGGATGTCTATGTAAAATTGTTGACAAGGTCATTCTATTGTAATTTTAAATACTTATTGATTTGAATTTTGTTATATAGTTTATTAATAATGTTAACAGCTGTTTTGTGGGGGGAAAACACTAAAACAGGGTTTGATCTTACTTCTCTGTCATGGTTCTTACCAAGCTTAAAGCCATGTGATCATACAAATATGTGCATTGAACCAAGAAGGATTCATGAGGTGTTCTTCTTCCTAGCCATATATTTAATATCCATAGGAACTGGAGGACACAAACCTTCTTTGGAGAGTTTTGGAGCTGATCAATTTGATGATCATCATGTTGAAGAAAGAAAGCAAAAAATGTCCTACTTCAATTGGTGGAATTGTGGTCTTTGTAGTGGCCTCATTCTTGGAGTGACATTGATTGTTTATGTACAAGATCATGTAAATTGGGGAGTTGCTGATCTCATTCTCATATGTGTCATGAGTATCTCTTTGCTTATCTTTGTGATGGGAAGTAAGTTTTATAGATATAGTATACCAAATGGGTCCCCCCTTGACTCCAATGTTGCAAGTTCTTGTTGCTGCTATTTCCAAAAAGAAAGCTTCCTATCCTACCAATCCAACTCATTTGTATGAAGTTTCTAAGTCTGAGGGCAACAATGGAAGATTCCTAGTTCACACCAAGAATCTCAAGTAAGTTTATGGTTTTATTATTGTAGTCTATGGTTTTAAACTATGCATATGATTGTGACATCGAGACCTTGGGCGCATATTCAATTGCAATGCTATGGTGATCGCAACCACATTTGACTACAGTTCTCTGTAATATTACGGATCATAATATTAAGCGATGGTATATTTTGTTTCAGATTTTTGACAAGGCAGCAATTGTTGAAAATGAAGGAAATTTAGCAAAGGAACAAAGTCCTTGGAGACTTGCAACAGTGACTAGAGTTGAAGAAATGAAAGCTTATGATAAATGATCCCCATTTGGGTATTTAACTACCATTGGAGTTTGTGCTGCACAAACATCCACTTTCTTAATCAAACAAGGTGTTATAATGAACAGAAAAATAGAAAAGGTTTTGAGATTCCACCAGCTCAATCTACACTCTTGCTGCTATTGGTATGATAATTTCAGTGAGCAATTGTGACAAAATCCTTGTACCAATTTTAAGAAAGATGACTGGAAGATGAAAGGGGGATGAGATCCCTTCAAAGGATTGGTTGGAATTGCTTTTCTCAGTTTTTACAATGATAGTAGCAGCTTTTGGTGAGAAAAAAAGGTTCAAGTTGGATGAATCCAACAAAGGGTCACTTTCAATGAGTTTTTTTGGTTGGCTCCACAATTTCTAATATTGGTTTTGGTTGATGGATTCACTCTTGTTGGTTGCAGAATATTTTATGACCAAGTTCCTGACTCAATGAGAAGCTTGGGAATAGACTATACCTTAGTGTGATTGCAGCTTCAATTTCTAAGTAGTTTGTTGATAACAATTGTTGATAATGTGACTAGTAAGAGGATGGGTGAAAAGTTGGTACTTGCTAAGGATTGAATGACAGTAGTTTAGATAAATTTCTACTGGCTATTAGCAGCTATAACCACATTGAACATGTTCATGTTTTGTGTTCTTTGCTCAGAGGCATTCTTATAGAAATGAGCATCAAGGTTGCAGTGGCTGATTGTGTTTGAATGGAAATTATTCTTTTAATGACGTAAGGAACTGTGAGAGAATAGTTTGAATTATTCTTCAATTCAGTACTAGTTCAATTTGACATTAATTTGTAAAATTTGGTTACGAAATCGTGTGTATAGTAATACTTTGCTTTGAATAAAGAAGATGATTGTCGATTGCTTATGGACTCAATCCAAGAGGTTTTATAATTATACGATTTATGGATTAGTGTTAATCTTAGTATTACAATATATAGCAATGATAAATTATGGATATTATAATTCGTCAAAATAGTTTAATTTTCAAGTATGTGAATAACTATAGCAAATTACATTTTCTAGATAACTATGCGATTTCATACATATCACAAAGAATTGTGGTAATCTGAACTACTGCATGAGTTACGAAGAACTTGCGAATGAATAATCTTGCGGCATTTGAGATTGAGCATATATAGATGCTAAGTGATACCGACTTCTATTGACTAACAAATAACAACCACAAATTACTCTAACCAACTTGAGTTCAATGTTTTTATGTTAGGCTTTAATTTATTTTTTATTTTTTATTATTGAAGGTTATTTTCCGTTGGCAATATTATCATCTATGTTTGGTTATAGTCTGTTTGCATTTATAATCATTTTTTTTAAGTTGTTAGTTAGATACACAATGTTAAATGTAATTCAATATTGATTTGTAATTAGTTAGTCTAGAATATAAGTTAGGAAGTTCGTTCGAAATGTAGTTAGAAGTGTTAGTGTTAAGCTTGTGGTTGTAAACGATCATTAGACAATACTACTTCTATAAGCAGCCTTCAAAATCGAAAGCACAATCATGTAATGCTCTTGACTGATCATTCCATAGACGCGTTACAAGACTGATAATCAATCTCCGTTCTGATTGTTCTATGTTTTACTGTCATCAATCACTTTAATCTAGCCCTCTCAACAATATTACATCATTCAGTTCTAACAGGCATTGCGCATCAGACTGAGCTTGCGAGTTGTGACAAATGCAAATTGGGAAACATCTCGAGTGAGCAAGTGTTGAGGGGCGATAGACTCATAAAATGGGAACACACAAGTGTGAGTGAAGCGAAAGAAGAAACTGAATGGAGGAGGCGTATATCCATCGAATCTGCCCATATTTTGGATGGGAATAAATGGGAAGAGATAGAATCACACATCAATTGAAGTCGTGTTGGGAGATCAAGAAATGTTTGAGATTGTCACAAGAAAGGTTATGAACAGCTAGGAGCGAATTCCTACAAGAGATCCAAGATAACAAACAACTTTCAAGGATTGCAAGAAAAGAGATTGCAAGGCATTGTTTTTAATCCAGCAAAGTGTGGATTCAAAACAATTTTGAAATGATCTCAAAGGTATCTACATCAACAAGAGGCATGTGATATCTCTTGGTAAAGTATTACACGGGTGGTTGAAATAACTCAAGAAGATTAAACATCAAATGCTAAGAAGAAAGTTAATGAGTTACTACAATGAGAGAATAATTGAGAATGTGACTGACAGTATTTCAATCTTGAGTGCAGACAATCACTAATCAGATGAAAGCCAATGGAGAAGTGATGATTGAGGTGGTGATCATTGAAAAGATTATGAGGACACTAACAACACAAAGATACAATCACATAGTGGTGGCCAATTGAAGAAGCAAAGAATCGTTGATACAATGAAGTTAGAAGATCTGCAAAGCTCTCTAAAAGCTCATGAATTAAGGGTAAAAGAAAGAGATGAGGCACACACACAAACCACATAAACATTGCAAGCACAAATCAACAAGAAGTCCAAACAAAATGGAGTAAAAAACAAGAAGTGGAAGAGCAGGTCAAGATGGCCACCAGAAACAGGATCAAGATGAGGAAGCTAGAGGTTCTAGAAGTCAAGCAAAACAGTGATAATAACAAGCAAGAAACATATGGCAAGAAGAAGTTTGAAAAAATGTCAGGATCAATATTATAGTTGTCAAAAGTATGAGCATTTTGCAGATGAATGCAGATCCAGTAAGCAAGTACAAAGGGGTGATGGTGAAGCTCAACTGGCCCAGGCAAAAAGTTCTGACTTAGTGAGTGTTACTGATGCTTCTACAAGCATGGAGGATGACTATCCAGGATGTGGTATCTTGATACAATGTGCTCAAATCACATGATTGGCCATAAAATAAGATTGGTATGTAAGTATTGATGAAAGTTGAAGGGGAAATCAAATTTGCAGACAACATCACACATAACAACTGAAGGAGTTGACAAGATCTTGATCTACAAAATAATGGATGGCAAATCAATCTTTCATATGTGATGTGTTTAATATGTGCCAAATATGAAGAACAATCTGCTAAGCCTTGGACAATCTGCTGGATGAAAGGATGAACTTGAATGAATATGGAGAATGGACAAAATGAAAGTGTTTGATTAATGCAAAGAGGCTTATCTTGAAGGCACCACTGTCCAAGAACAGAACCTTCAAGATTAAGATCCATATCAATGAAAATACATCGTGCTCTTGCTGCATGGAAATCAGGAGGGAAGACTGGTGTTGCACTAGAGGTTTGGGCATATGAATTTTAGAAGTTCTCAAATGTAGTAGAGTAGTGAGTATGTTGATAGGAAATTCGAGAAACTCAAGTGCCAAAGGAGATATGTGAAGAATGTTGTCCAAGCCAAACCAACATTAGGAATTTCATTTAAATCAGAATACCAACTAGATCCTCAAGAACGATGGAGGTAATTTTTTTTCTCATGATTTGTGCGTCCATTGAAGAAATGTCAATATGAGTAATTCACTTTGTATCATTCATTGTGGATTACTAATAAAATATGGAATATCTAATAAAGAGAAAGAATGAATGCTTTGAGATACTTAAAAATTCAAGAGAATGACTGAAAAACAAAGTGGTTTTAGTATAAAATCATCAAGATAAATGGAGGAGGAGAATATAAATTCATGAATTCCATATTTTTTGTGAAAAGAAGGAATATCGCATGAAGTAATTGCACCAATACACTCCCCAAAATAAATACATTGCTGAATAGGAGAAACATAACTATAGTAAACTGGGCCAAGCGAGCATGTTGAAGGGGAAGAATGCCTAACAGTATCAACTGCAGTGTACATTTGAATAGGTTCCAAACACAGAGACTGGACAAAGGACACTAAAGAAGCTTGGACTGGATTGACAGCCAATTGTGAATCATCTAAAAGCTTTGGCTCATTGTGCTTCAGGCATGTGCCACCTCAAAACAGGAGGAAGCTTGAAGACAAGGCTGAACAAATGGTGTTGTTGGGTTATGATGCCACTAGGGCTTACAAGCTAAATGATACAAACAAGAAAATGGTGGTGATAAACAAGGACATACTAGTGGATGAATCAAGAGGTTGAGACTGGACAATGAGTGTAGCCATCCCAGACATACCAACCAGACCAGCCAGCAGTGCAGTAGATCTGCAAGAGCTAGGTAGCCTTTAGTCATGTTGCAGCCATATGAAGTAACATCTGACTCAGCCATCAATGCAGATGGAGAATTAATTCATTTTGCCTTGCTTGCTGAATTAGAACAAATAAGTGATGAAGAAGCATTGAGTGATCCTAGATGGAGAGCAACAATGAATGAGGAGCTCAAATCCATATAGAAAAACAAGACATGGGAGATGATGAACCTGCTAGTTGATAGTGTTTCAGCAAGTGTACTAAATCATTGCAAGTAATAATAAAATGATAGTATTGAGTGTCGAACTCAAGGATTGTGTCTTACTATCGAATTATATTTAATTACTAAAATTAAACAAATTTTTTCCAAATTTATTGAAATAATATTTGACAACAACAATAGAATTGATCCTTTATAATAAGAAAAATGTCGGGGATGAGTTTCCCTCCGAATCCAACCTTGATGTCTAATTTGATCCTAGTTATTGAATACCTATATTGAATTATTACCGAATTCTCTTTATTATTCTTGCCCTAATGTCTTACTGAAATAACCTTTAGTTTAAAGTAACCCTTAATTCCTTATTGGATTTAAGATTATAATTAAGCATTACTGTACATGAATTATCTTTTAAAGCTATTGCATTTGCAACTAATTTAATTGGTTTCATGACGTATATCTATCCCTAGACTACAAATTGATGAATTTCTCATCTCAAGCATTCGTAAAGTTCACTTCCATTTTAAAATACGAATCGTAGAACATTTTAATGTTGACCAAGCAATAAAAAGCATTAAGCACAAAGATGAGAAAAATAATTCAATAAACTCATTTATATAATTAGAAATAAAATCAGAAAAATAAGGGTTTCATCTTGTTACACTCATCCCTAAAAAATAGGGTTTAGTTACTCATGACAGAGATAGAAAAGATAAAGATTAGAGAAGAATTACAAGAAAGATTCATGAATGATTCTTGATAAAACTGCTCCAATGGTGTTAGAAATTGCCGTCATTGAGTTTTTAGGCTAGGGCACAAGTCTCCCAACTTCCCAATAGTAAAAAAGATTCCTAAAAAGTGAAAAAACGTGTTTTTAAACATTCAGTCGTGTGCCACGCATCCCAAGCGCGGAATTTGCGCTTCAGGTGTGCCTCACTAGATTCAAAATGGTGGAAATGCGCCCCAAGCATATCTGTTGTGCTTCAGGAGCACAACATCTTTTGTTTAACATTTTCTATATTTTTCTCCTCTTTTGAGTCTGAATTGGGTTTCGGTGTCTATATGAAAGTTGCATTTATGAATCTTAGCTTTCATTTGCACTTGGTTGGACTCCAATTGGAAATCTACAACTCTAGATATGGCTGAAATACTTAACATAGGTCATGTTGATTTCTCACCAAAATTCAGCACTACACTAAAACAAAGTAACAACACAAAACTACGAAAAATCTCTACTTAATCAAGGAAATAAGAACATAAAAATTTCATTAAATCAAAGAACTAAATTGTAACACCCCGATTTTTTTTTCTTTTTTATTTTTTATTTTTTTTTCATAAACAAGTTCATGAAACAAAGAATAATTAAGTAAAATACCTTTGGATAATTATATAAGTCAATATAATTGATACGCAGCGGAATAGTTTT
>PGWS01003335.1:0-17307 GCA_002896235.1 Cicer reticulatum
TATTCTCTATGTTCTTCCTTTATTCATTAGTTTAGATTTATTTATACCATATATGAGTATGTTTTGAGTTTGACAGAATGAATTTGAAAGAGTAAAATTTGAGTTTTATCTAATTAACAGTTACTTCTTTTTTGGTTTGGATGTAAGATGTGAGATTTACAGTAGTGTTGTTATGATGTTCATCAAGAAAAGTGGTATTGTTGAGTATGTATAGAAAAAAGATGTTCTTGGTGATTTAAAGAGCCTAATCATGACTAATTGAACCACACCCAATAGCATCCAATAGCATCTCTAACGGTGAACTCAATATGCGTTTATTAAATGGGGTCCATCATGCCATATCATATTGAAATAATTTATTCATTTCTTATTCCAACGATGAACTCACATGTTGATTAAATGAAGTCCACCACTAATGACAGCTTGACACATTTCTAACTTCAATAGTAAATTCGCCAAAAATTGAATTTTAAGTAATTACACGCTTACAAACAAACTCATTTTGCTATTGTTAGAGATATTCGAAGCGAAATAGAATAAAAATTAATTAAAAAACCAAAATGAAACTTAAAAAAATAGTTAAAACACTAAAAGAGTGATTTGTTTTTACTAAATTTATTCTACCACTAAACTCCCTAAGCTACAATTGGCATTTATCTTTATCACAATTTGTAAACAATCGCAGTCTTTTATGTCTCTTAGCATATTATGATACGAGGAATAAAGAATGTTATAAAAAAATCTCGATTAATATCATGAGACAGAAAATTTGGATTCTAAAGATTATTTAGTTAAAATTCAATCTCAAGAACAAAGAATTCGTTCAAAGTAAATGTAGAAATATTAAAAAGAATTTTCATCGAAAATAAGATAATTTTTTGTTGAAATGTGCTTTGGTTTCATTCAAGATAATTAGTTTAACTATACATCTAAGACATTTACAAACTAACCTAAAGGAATATTCTAAAACCTATTTCAGTCACTAATCATTAAAATAAATAACAAACTAAAATAACATAACATAGGGTAATTTCCTGAAACATGTAATTCGATTATGTAATTGAAAATCTATATTATCATAACACAATAATTATTTATAAGGTCACGAGGTGGTTAACAATTTTTATTTATTTGTTTTCCTCAAAATGATGGAAAAGGACGAATTCCTAATCCTAACTAAGATTTGATTTTGATTTGACACGTGTTGTGTATTAAGCAAGTTGTGTTTTTAGTTTCCATTGATTAATGATATTTTTATGATTATATCATTCTTCACTTGAATTTAAGAATAATGACATTAACATTACATAATTTACATTGCTGAATTGAATTCAGTTCAACTCAATGATGCCGATTTTGGGAATTTCTTCGCGTTTTCTTCCAAAACCCATTTCACCTCTTTCTTGTTTCAGGTCACACTCTTCCTATAACACTTCACATTCATACTCTAATTCCTTACATTTCATCATTGAAGCCTCTTTAACTGTAAACTAGTCTTTTTTTTAATTTAATTTATCATTCATAATTTATACAGTTCATCTCACAAATGAGTAATCACTAATAATTTAGAGTATGCATTTATTTTAAAATAGAAAAAATTAGGTGTATGAAAGAATCTTATAATTACTAGAAGAATTTGAAATTTTTTTCTTTTTTTTTGAAGATTGAAATTTAGCTATTTTTTTTTAAAAGAATAAAACAAAAAATAGCTTTTAATGAAAACAGCTCTCTTGTTTAATCTCTTTTTAAAACTTCTAAAATTTATATAAGAGTTTTATTATAAGTGAATAATCATGAATATTAAGTTAATTTAACTTGATTTTAGCCTGTTCTTCTTGTTTCATTTTTTTTTTGTTTTGGTTTTATCTTGGTTCATTTTTTAAAAATGTGTTTTCAGGAATAATGGAGATCCCAATGGCTTACATGAACAAAGGTAACCTTCTTTTCTTTTTAAATGTATTCACAATTTGGAAACTAATGTAAGATTCTGTGTCTTAGGTTAGAGGGTAATAAAAATGAGGACATGTCCAAGGTATGTTTGCTTTTGTTTCAAATATGTGGTGTCTTTTACATTCCCCTTTTCTTTTCGTCCTAACCGTCTGATTCACAAGGGAAGAACACTCTAGTAATTTGAATGAGAGGTAAGTAAAGTCTGATCAATGATTGTTGCGGTCAATGTTTGAACTCTATCAAGTAGATGATTGTTCCAGCTAGTGTTCGAAATTCGACCTCATGAAAACTCATTAAACACTTGTTATCAAAGTGTTCATTGTTGTTTTTGCATCCCCTTTACTGTTTCTAATCCTAATTTCTCAGTGTTTCATTGCTTTCTTAAATTGGTTTTTTCCATCTTTTTAATTTTAGTCCATTTTCTGATGGTGATGAACAAAATGTGAAACATGGTAATAATTTGGATATTGTTCAGAAAAAGTTAGTCATAAGTGGTCTATACTTTGAGAAGAATGTTTAGTAATTTTGGTTGTATTTTCTTATTCGTATGACAGACATTACTATACTTAAACAATCAAATGCCATGAGGAAACTTTCACAAATCAAAGAAATAAAAACAGCTTCCCATTGGATAAAGATGGGAGGAGAAAAAGCAGCGGGCTGGTGCTGTAAAGTGACTGCATCTATGACATGTGCTTTATGTACCCTAATACAACTTTCAATCAATTGTAGATTAAGTTTTTTTTATTTGTTAATTAACAAGCCCACTAGATTATCTTCTGTTTACATATTAACTTATTTATAAAACATGTATTGGTTAAACAACAACTGGAAACTAAAGATAAATGATGACGTGAAACGTGAAAAAGTGGACAACACAATTTGGTTAGAGCGAAGTTTGGCTCATTGTGCAGTCTCTGACAACAAAACATTCATTCTGATTGCTTATTAACGCGATTAGAGTTACATGATCAACTGATGCTTCCAAATACTCTTTCCCGCTCCACCTCGAAGAATGTCCACTTATTAGTAATATGAAGCTGCCAAACACCCAACTGATTCATACACTTTCACTTTTTTAATTATGTAATGTGAATAACATATGTTCTGATTACATAATATGTTTTTTTTCCCCTTAAACATTATGAAATTACATTCTTTCCTTTGATTACTCTTTTCGTTTCCCCTTTAATTTCTTTAACTAGGATATGCTGTTGCTCATTTTTTTATTTGTGGCATTCTCTTCTGGTTACAGACCGTATTTTATTTTAAATTGCATAGTATCTTAAGTAGGAGGAACTTAATATCATGCTGATATACTGAAATTATGTATAATGGCTTTCAGTTATTTGTGCTAATAGAATTGAACTAATGTCATTTTTCATATCTTTGCTAGCAGAACTATTTAAGAATTAATTTGATTTTACAAGATATGTATATATATTTCTTAAGATGTCTACCAGTTCATCACTAGGATGATGAATTAAACTACTGTTTCTCTGTTTGATTTTGTAAACCAGATAGGCTATCATTGTTCCGAATTGCTGCTTTCGAATAGACTCAATGGTCTTGGCATGTGTGATTAGCCCTGCAGACGGGCATCTGAATTGAGAAGTTTTGTGTTAAACCACAAAGTGAGTGTGGCTGATGTCTTTAATGTTGTCTCACATAAAAGAGATTCTAACTACTGGGAGAACTTCGTCACTTTTCAGATGAAAGCAAAAGGTAAATCCTGCCTGCAGTTGATCATTTTATTTTATTTTCACATTTAAATGTAACAACATAATGCTTGAAGGTATGCGTGTGTAAGTTATTACTTAATATCTGATTGTTATATTTTTTTATCAAACCTTCATTCAGGAATGGTTTTTCATATTATTCACATTTTGCACTGAAATGCACCAACCTTGGTGGCCATAGAGGATCTGTAGCATCATTATTGTGTAACCGGCATAATCTCGTGCACTACACAAAGAAAAGGCCACCTGGTGGAAAGGTTACTGTATATTGCCCAAGTTAATTAAGAAACTGATGTCTTATTATCTGTTTCCTTGCTTCTTCTGTTATTTCTTTCAATTATTTCAACGGCAAGTAGCTGAGATTCTTAAGCTATTTTGTGATCTTTATGATATGACTGTTGTTCTTATTTCAATATTAGTCTAAATAGTTCCCTGATATTAATTATCCTCAATTTGTTGTATCTAATAATCAACTACTATGTAGATATGCATGTTTTGACCTAGAGAAGTGCAAGGGTTGCGTGAAGTTAATGTGGAGCCTTACTCATATTTTAAATGTCAAATACACGGAAACAAAATTTGGACTGGGGTTAGTTTTGCTTTGTTTGTTATTAGTAACCATTGTCTGCATATAAAATAACATAAAATAATATGTATTGGTGGTGACTAAAGAATTGATGAGATATTAGGAATAAAGTTTCATGTCTTTGCTTATGTTTAAAATACAAATCTACTGATATTGCTTTCTTTATACTTACCCTTAGTGTATGGACAGAGTTGTTTATGGCATTGGAGTCACTTTGATCGAGCCACAGCACTATTCATCCTTTTTCAGCCGTGAGATGATATATGGTTACCCGGATGATTTTGAAAGGTAAATGAAATCCTAATTTCCATCTGCTATAAGACTAATAAAATTATAAAATTTGAAGTTCATATATCACTAATTAAATAGTTTGAAATGTTTATTATTATGGGGACTTTTTGATAAAGAATTAAAATTAGTGTCTGGAAAGCAGAATGGTTTCTTCAAATGTGAGTTTTGAGCTTGACAATATATACTTTGAATGCTGTCACTGTTGCAATAAAATTGGACTAATTGGTTTACAAATTGCAAAGGTGAAAAGAAAGAAGCTCAAAGGAGGAAAAATATTTAATAATATCAATATGAGTAGGGATTAAATTATACCGCTGTAATAATTAGGTACTATTATACTGCTCAATAAATTTTACTTCACAAAAGTCGGAGTAGGGATTAAATTATACCGCTGTAATAATTAGGTACTATTATACTGCTCAATAAATTTTACTTCACAAAAGTCGGCGTTGGATTAAAAATTTATATCATAAGGATATTATCTCTGATTTTATTTGCATAAATCTAAAATCATTTGATGTGTTATTGAGATGCTTTTTTTAATGAAAGCGTATATCACATAAATATCAACGTACCTCATTGACACATCAATAGGCTTTAAGTTATTATGCAAGTATTTAATAAAAATTTATTATGCAGTGTAATAGTACTCAAGTATTACACAGTGTAATTTGGTTTCTCCTTTATCAAAATACTATTTGGGATCCCATTATGACTATCTTTTTTATGCATTCAAACTGTGTTCTAAAAGAAAAATAGAAAGGACGCTCTGATTAGCCAGTATCTAATTAGTACCTCACTTTTTGAAAACAAGTGAGTGGAAAATAAAATCTGATCAACTTGAGGTTTTTCCTCTATTATGTGTACAAAATTGTCAATAATCTTGATGTGAAATCTTCTGCGATCAGGTTCTCTTACTTTTGTCGTGCCTCATTGGATTATATAGTAAAATGTGGGAAGCAGCCCGATATACTGCATCTACATAACTGGGAGACTGCCATTGTTGGGCCCCTTTTCTGGGATATATTTGTTAACAAGGTATCTGTTAGAATATTAGAAAATAGTATCTTATAATACTAATATCTTAGTTTATATTGTAAGATCAGTTTATAATTTAGAGAATATTAGATTATCTCTTAGTGCTGTTTTATTCATGGAGAATAATTTCAACTAACAAGAGAATGCAACTGAATTTTTTATGGCCTCAAATACAGACTGTCCAACTCTTGAAAGTTCATATTTATATTTGTTTAAAACATTATATCATATAAGGTCATGTCATTGTCTACTTGATCTCGAAAAAGCTTTAGATGTAATGGTAAGTTCTTATTATTGACTCCATGTCACCTTTTCTTGGAGCTTATCTTCTCTTCTGTGTATTTATAAATTCACATGATTTGTGATTTGAATCGTGTGGTTTGATACAGTCAACTAACTAACATGTAATGAACCACAAATGACTTTGAATTCTGAAATACATGTATAAATTGTAGGTTTTGTATCACTAACATGAATTGTGATTCAACTACTTGTTATGTATTCTCTTGCGTCAATTCTTGTCAAAGATTTTGAAAGTCTATTGAGCTTAAATTGTTGAATGCGAAAAAACAGAAAGAAAGCTATTGAATGCACCTTGTCATTGCTGTATTTTAGTTCTTTTGAAACAAAGGCTTCGCACAGGCACTCACTCGGTTACTTTCCCTAGCAGAATTTTCATACATTTACTTTTTGTTTCTTCAATCCTTAAATTGCTTTGAATCTTTAGAAAATAAAATCTGCAAAGTTCATCTGGTTGCATGTAGAGACAATTTAAATAATGAAGATTATATGGCATTGTCAAATAAATCTTTATCGCCACTAATTCTTCTACTTCTGGTTATTTATAAAGAAAAAATATCACTTGCAATATTCTAAATCATTTTTTTGTTTAGGGACTGGGAGGAACCAGAATATTACTGACATGCCATGGCTTCAATTCACAGGTTAGTTGCACATGTTTCTCCTATTGGATATGCATTTTGTATTGGGTTTTCTAAATCTTAATAATTCTTCCATCTGGAATTTGCCTCTAATTTGCATGGAAAAAATACACTTAGTTTGTTATGGAGTTAATGTTTTCATATGATAATGTCAATCTTGTAATTATTGGATGTGGTATTTATGTTTTAGGGTATTGAACAACCAGATAAACTAGCCTTATGTGGACTTGATCCTTCAAGTCTTCATCGCCCTGACCGTCTGCAAGACAACACTAACACACAACTTGTCAATATTTTGAAGGTGTTCTCTCACTCGTGTATTCTTTAGTTTTCTACCCACTTTTAATCTCTATAAAAATTGCAAAATGGTATTGGAAAAACCATTGGGGCTTTCTTTATCTAACTGATTTTCCCCCTTATCAGTAAATCTAGTTCCTTAGACTAGTCTTTCACCTTAATATTAATTGACAAATTTAGAGAATCGTTACACTTGCATCTGGGAGCAAGACATTATCACAAACAATTAACTTATTTTATGGATTAATTCCTCAAATGCTGCAGCGTTTTAGTTGTTTAATAACATCATTTGCCAAACCACAATGACAAATGTTTTGAGACTGGAGGCATGTTTACTAATGACTGTACAATATTGAGTCTGCCATCAAATTTACAGGGGGGAGTTGTCTATTCAAACAGAGTTGTAATAATGTCGTCTTTCCATCCAAAGCATGCAATTGTTCGTAATTTGAGTCATGAACTGGAACCTACTTTAAATGTTCATTGGTAAGTGTTGGAACATTTTAGCATTTTCCATATCTTGTTTATATATGTTTGATAGAGGGTTATGTTCATTTTTCCTGCAAGTCAATATTAGTTATAAGTTGTTAACTTAAAAAATGTTGTAGTTAACTATTTTAAAATAATGCCCTTTAATATTTGTATAACATGACTTTATACTAAGGCTTTTCCCTCTGCCTTTTCATTAGTATTCAAAATGGGAATTACATTTGGTTGCAGGGACAAGTTGGTCATTGCTCCTTATGGATTCGATAAATCAACATGGGATCCTTCAACAGACTATTTTCTTCCAAAAAAATTTAATGCTGAAAATATGAGTGGAAAAGCTGTTTGCAAAGTTGCATTGCTGCAGCGGCTGGGGTTATCTGAACATTCTTCTATTACTGTTGTAAGTGGTCCACTCTTTGTTTCCTATAAGCCTTAATTATTTGTGCACGTGACGAATGTTAAAATATAAGGTGGCAGTTTTTGTATTTAAAAGAAAAAATAACAAATGCAAATAGAAAACATTTTCTCAAAGTAAACAGGCCGTAAGGTTGCTTTCTTGGAGCAGCCTTTTTTAAACTGAAACTTTTTATCACTGGTATGAAAATAGTGCTGTGGATTTTTGCATGTTGTTTTACTTGGCTTGTCTGTTCATTATTGAAATTTTTATCAGGTTGGATGCAATATTTCAGAAGGAGCTAATGTTGATGAGAAAAAGATTAAGGATATTGCTTTGAATGCTAAGCAACAGGACGTCCAGGTTGGGCCACCTCTACGGAACTTATTGTTGCATTGCTTATAATTTGACTTCCTCATTATATGATATAACTATTGGACTTCAATTATAAGCAAACAAAAAATGACATCATTGTTGGACTAAAATATAAGCAAATGTCAACTAATCTATCACAATTTATATCATTAAGCAATGTTATTCCCGAGGATCTTGTTTGAACATTATTGATATGATTATTTATCTTGCAGTGTCAATATTATAGGACAGTGATAGACAAGTCTTGAATATGGCATGATACAGCTTCAGAAAGAATCACCAGTGCCTCTACATTTCTTATTATTTTTAACCTTGCGATAGTTTGATGTGGTAATGCAGGCATTGAATATTTGATAACTTTGGTGTTCTTTAATTGCTGCATTGTATCGCAAGACTGAACTTTTCTTGGTAAAAAGATGCATTAATTTAGATATTATGTATGGAAAGCTCAAATATAGTAGTATTTTTTTAGCTTGTGTGCTTCTAAAACTGCTTTGTCAAAATTTGCAGATGATTATTAAATTGTGAGTGCAAGAATGAGCTCTATTGCATTTATAATTCGCGATCTGACATTATAATTGTTGCCTACTTTTCTTGATCCCACTGAAGTGAAACAGTAGTCATCCCTTCCTCACCCTTTATTGATTTTCTCCCTAATTAACTATAAAACATGAAACTTGCTTGATTTCTCAAAGAATTTGAGTCTATGAACTGCCTTTTGTTTTTTTTCCTGTGTTATGTATTTATAAATTAATATAAATTTGGTTTTGAGGGAATATTTTCACTGATGTTTGTGGAAATTTTAAGAGGGTAATGTTTGGCTATTCAAATGATAATGAATAAGATATATACTAGGGAGAATTACACTTACCGTTAGAATATTAGAAAATATCTTATCATATTATTAGATTATATTTGATATCTTGAATTATTTTTTATGATCAAATTTATGAATCATCAGAGATATTTAAAATATCTCATTATTATTATTATTATTAACGATGATTTAGGATTTGATGTAATATTTCCTTTATAAATGAGATTAATATTTGAGTCTTTTGTAATCAAGTTAGCAAGCTATTATCATAATTTCGAACTCTTATTATTTTCTCTCCTTATTTTCTCCTAAAATCCCACAACTTCAACATGGTATCAGAGCCTATTTCGATCCTCCTTGAACATCTTGTTGTTGTTTCGCTTCCGAGTTCTAACAGTTTTAAGAAAATATAATATAGTTACTCAAAAATCTGCTGCTGCTGTCGCTGCTGGAAAAGTTTTCCGACACAACCACTTCCATGGTAAATGTGTTTTTTGAGTTGTTTAGTTTAGGGTTTTATTTTGGTTAAGGGTAGTGATAGGTTTTAGTTTATAAAACTGCGATGATCAATTTGATTTTTGAAAGAGAAAAAATAATGTTGTCTAATTGGGTAGGAGGCAGTGATTGGTGGTGAATTTGCGAAGGAAATAGGTATTTGGCTTAGTGCATCAAAGAAGACGTGAGGTTGATGATCATGAACCTGAACTTAATTTGTATAGAGTGGATCAACTCCTCCAACTGTTGAGGTTCTCTGGGTGCAGTTTGTGGGTTATGGTGGTGGGTCTACGGCGTCGGCTGTTGTTTTGGAGTTTTCGGGTAATGGTTTTGCTTCTGAGAAGAGATTAGGTCTGATCCAGCTATCTTCATATTATAACAGCAATGTGGAATTTGAATCCTAGACTTCCACCTCCTTCGTTATCAAAGGAGATTGGAGGTTTACACAGACTAAAAGGTGGAGCTTCTGTAATTGGTGAATGGTGGTAGGAGGAAAGTGAATGGAGTGCTGATAATAATGGGGGTAGATCAATCTTTGCTACACCTCCTAGTTTTAACATGAGGAAAGAGGGAGTGAGGTGTGGTTGATGAAAAAAAATTAGAGGTTCTGCTGAGTGGAGTGTGATGGATCATTGTTTGCCCAGGACTTGGTTTTGGACAAACCAAAAGAGCCTTGCAAAAAATCTCCAGGATAACTTGGACGTGCCACACTGTCACGGGGTTTTCCCTCTCGTCCAGTCAATCGTAATGCTTTGATGAAAATGTTGAGATCACATCTTCTGCTGAGTAGAGCGGCTCATTTGCGCCATGATTCCTCACCACTGATACTTTGAGATTGGATCAAATGTTCAGGGTCAGCTGCAGCCCAAAATGTTGGGCCCCAAACTTCATATTCTTATGCTGCTGCACTTGTTCTTCCCTGTCACGAAGCACTACTCCTGATCCACAAATCGTTGCTCTTAACGACCCATCCGTGGACAGGAATTACTTGGGCAACTCTACATGATTTTACTTGAGCTTCAGAAAGCTTATCTTGGGTCTCTGCTTCACCTCAGATGTACCATACAATGTTCCAATGAGTGGTAAATCCGGCGGTTTCAATCATCATGGTTAGTATGGAAATCCTGCGTATGACGTTGGTTTGTCTTATCCAGGGAAGTCCAATGGCAAACTCGTTATCTAGTTCTTCGATTGGATCTGGCAAGCCCTATTAGGCACAATGACCTTATTAGGAAGTCACTATACATTTTCTCACTCTGTTGATCGATATGGCTTCGTTTCGTTAGAGTTGCGTTTGCTTCTTCTTCGGTATTTGTCATGAAATTTAGTTCTTACTAATAGATTATAATAGTGGCTTGCTACTCTCACCGACGATTATTCCTGGTTGTCCCTTTCCACATATGAATCATATTAGTGATGACTTCTTCTTCCCTTGATGATTATTCTAATAGTGTCTTTATTTCATGACTCACTTTATCATGACAATTTGTCCAGAGGAGATTAGCTCTGGAATCATTGTTGTTTTTATATCCATTATACAATAATCTCTCTTCATCTAATTCTATCTTACCTTTGCTCTATCATTGTTGTTATTGTGGAATGTTAATTGAAGCGTACAGTTTTTTATAAATTGTATAATATGTAGCTCAAAGCATTAAGGTATGGAGCAGCTACCCAATAGCAGTTGGTTCTGACGCTCACACAAACAGGTAGAAGTCCACAAAAATATTTGTGATGTGTATTTTTTTTTCTTCCATCCTTGTATAAACATCGTTATATTTTCTAGGGCAATACCTTTTGATAGAAACTTCATATACATGACCAGGAGGCAACTAAATACTCAAAGTTAATCAACAATACCTTTCGGAAACATGTCACTTGAACCTTGCCATTGATGAAATTGTATGTGTAGTTTCTGGTGCTATTGCTTATTTAAGTTTTACCAAAATGCTAACTCCCTTTGTTCCTTTATACATGTCGTGTTTGGAGACACTTTTGTTTCTTTACATGTAGTTTAAAGTTACGTTTTGTCCATTTTATTCTTGTCTGCCATTAATTATATTTCAGATTTCCATAAGTATTGTTCTCCAATTCAATTCTATTGACCACGTACTTAAATGAAGGTTGATTACTTGCAGAATGACAATTTTGGAAAGCTTTAATTTTTTGACGCTGGAACAAGCTTTTTTTTGGACAAAAGCTGGAATTTAGCTTTTGATGATAGAATACATACCGATTTCACATAAAAGCAAGCAGCAAGCAATTGTTTGTTTGCATGGAAATGTTACTTTTTTGAGAATTATTGAGAACAATAATGAAAGAGGTTAATAAATAAAATGGAGGAATAAAAATAAGGTTATAGGTTTTGGTTTGTTTGTCAAACTAGCTTATCTTTAACTGAAAAACTCTAAAAGCGACATGTTCGAATGAAGAGAGAGTATGATGCTTTGAGAACTCATTATGTCCAATGTTGAATAGGTGTGTTGACCGGCACTAATACGACGTTAGACATTACATTTAATCACTTCTATTTTCTAAAATATTATTGGTATTATATGTCACTGTCAGTGTTTGTGTGTGTCAGAGACTCATTAATAATTATTGACTTTGATGTGGGTGTAGAGGAATAACTCATCCAAGTGGAAACAAAGCATAAATGAAGCAATGGCGCATGACTTATCATGGGATGGTGAATGCTACGAAGTTCATTGGCAGCTTACTCAAACTATAAGAATATGTGAAGACCATGTGAAGTGGGTCTGATGTACATGTATGTATGTATTATGTATATATATATATATGTATGTAATGGACAGATTTTTTGTTTAGTATTTTGAGATGTGGCTGAAAAGTTATTTATAATTTGTAAGTCATTAGCTAGCTCTTCAAACTTGGTATATGCTGTAAAATATGTAATGTAGATGGATCGCTAGAATCAATAAGAACTGAGTTTGAAGCATATTATTTTAAAGTTTGATGCAAAAGCAATAATCAATAGCATTAAGTCATATTATGAGAATCTTTCGGAATATGGGTTTATCATTTTTGTCGTCTTTTAGGAGTAGACAAAATTGCTGAGTAGCATTTGTAAAGCAACAAATGAATATCGTTCTTCATGCTCTTGCAAGTTGCAAAGGTGGTTGTATTTATATATGCCTCTGATTATGTTCCTAACTTTATTGCTTGTATATTATCTTATCTATATGTAATAAAATGACATTTCGTATCATACAAAAACAAATAAAAAATTTATTGTTGGGTCTATTTATGAATTGTAGAAAATAAAAATCATTTGAATCTATTTCTTTTAAGATTTGTTTGGCTCAATGGTAGGAGTGGCAGGCGAGATGAGAAACTTTATATATGTGTTATGTTTGGTTCAATGAGGAAAGAAATTTAATAGCTTAGATGTGTTATTTTGCTTTTTAACAATTATAGTATTTAAATAATAATATTTTTAATAAAATAAAAATATTTAGGGCAAATACATCTTTAATATTTTATGTTTAATTCAATTTTTGTTTAAGTACTTTAAGTTTATTTTTTTTTTATTTGATCTTTTAAGTTGTATTCGTTTGCATCATTAATCCTTAAAATATATTAAATTAAACATGTAATTCTTTAAGATTGAAAATTTTACTATCATGAACTGTTAAGTTAAAACATTGCAACAAATTGAATGTCGAAGCTATTTTGTATATGAAGGAAGTTAAAAATATTGATTATGTTGATAGACATTTATTACTTTATTTTTAAGTTTATATGTGAATTTAAATTGTTATAAAGAAAAACAAGAAATATATATCATTAAAGATTTGATGAATATTTTTTGAAAATTAATATGAGAACATATTGTTGCCAGCATTAATAGATTTCAAATGATCAAAATTTTTTAACTAACTATTATTATCAAAATTGAGATTAAGATTAACATAATGTACTTTCAATAAATCAAATCGAGATAAAATAAATTAAAAGCATAAGCAGGGATTCAAATAAACTTTAAAGGATTATAAATTATTTTTATAAATATTGTAAGTAATTTTAATAAATATTTTATCTATTTCAAATATTTTCACTCTTAATGAGGGAAGGATCTCTGACTTAGAGGCGGGAAAGGCACCATAATCCTTTCACCCATTTTGGGTGCCCTTAGATTAATCAGATGCTTCAGAAAGAGCCACGTGGCCTTATTATTTTTTAAACTAAAGCATCCGCCTTTTCCACTCTTTCTTCTCAAGTCACGTTAGAACCCTTCATTTCCATGGCAATCTCATTCCACACATCTGTCGCTCTGTCCATCCGCCGCGACACCGCGCGCGCCGCTATTGTCTCTCACTACAATCTGTTATCAATCTACTTTCTGCATTGTCATATTCGGGTAATAAAAGAACTCCAGCTAAATTTTTTCCAAACTCAATGAACAAATATTTTTGATAGTTTTTTGCTTTCTAATTCGTGTGAATAAAAGAGTTGGAAGCTATGTTTATCTTGGTGTGTATTGATGTGTTAAAATAAGTATGAATAGAGTAGAATGTTATTAGTTATGCTAAATTATTTTTGTAGAGCTATTTTTAAGTTGTTATACTTGTTTTTTTTATTTTGAAGTTGTGATACCTGCAGGCAAACAGAGCAATATATGGTTCATTCATTATTCCATACTTTTTCTTCTTTACAATTAGATTATTATTAAATTTTTAGGTTACTTCATTTGGAAAGTTTGATCAAATATGTCATCTTCAAATGTTGATTGGAGCCACGGGTTTGGTATGAAATTTGATAATATAGATGTGGCTTATTCAATTTTGCTCCTTACATACAGTGTCCATGCTGGTTTTTGGAGTTAGAAAACGTTATGCGAACAAGAATAAAGACGACACTATATATCATCTTGTAGGTTTGTACTTGTTCCAAGGAAGGGGTACGAAAGATAGACAGAGAGATGTTTTTGTTAACATCCATAGAGCCGAGACTAGAACGAATTGCAAAGCAAGATTTTCACTTGTATGCAAAAAGAAAATTTTGTCATCCATGAATTTGTAGAGGATCATAAACCATCCTCTACAACTTCCAGAGACAACACACATGCTTGCATCACATAGGAAGATAACTGAAGTCAAGCATTGAGATTGATTGGCTGATGATTCTGGATTAAGGCAAAAGTCAACATTTCAACTTATGAGCACACATGTAGGAAACAGAGCAAATCTTGGATTTACACGGTTGGATGTGAAAATTACCTCAGTGCAAGAAGACAAAGAAGTATGATGTACGGAGATGTTGTTGTCTTTCACAATATTTTCAACGACAATTGTTGGAAAATCCGTCTTTTTTCACGCATACCAAATGGATATAGAAGAACAAATCACAAATGTGTTTTGGTGTGATGCATATATGGTGTTGGATTTACGGGTATTTTGGTGACGTTGTGTCATTGGACACTACATATTGTACCAATCATGCTAATAGACCGCTTGCTTTGTTTCCGGTTTCAACCACTATAGGAGTTCGATCATTTTCGGTGCAGCACTATTGTATGATGAACAATTGAGTCATTTAAGTGGTTGTTTGATACATTCTTACAAGCACACAACCATAAAACCAAAACTGTTTTCACTGATCAAGATCAAGCAATGCCAGGGCAACTGGCTGAAGTCATGCCTGAAACTCACCATGTTTATGCACATGGCACTTGTTGCAAAATAGAATTAAACACCTTGGGAACTTGATGAAGGGGAAAGTTATTTTAAGAGATTTCAAGAAATGCATGTATGATATTGACGTTGAAGCAGATTTTGAGACTGCTTGGACAAACTTGATCAACCAATATGATGTTCATGAAAATAATTGGATCAATCAGTTTATGCTATTAAAAAAAATGAGCTGCTTGTTACATGAAGGAAGCATTCACTCTTGGCATGCGGCGTACCCAACTCAGTGAAAGCTTGACATGCTCAACTTCAAATCTGGTATGAAATCCATGTGGATATTATACAATTTTTCAAGCACTTTGAACGAGTTGTAGAGAAAAGAGAAGCATGAGTTGAGTTATGAAGTATGAGTCCTCACATAGCTTGCAAGGTTAAGATACGATTGTCACCAATATTGATACAATGGGAAAAGTGTACACGCACGTTGTATTTGAGTTGTTTCAAAAACGAGTTTAAGTTATGCCTAGCTTTATCGATATTAGAGAGAAATGAGTCTCACTCTTTATGTGAATATGTCATAACTATGGTTAACCATGAAGGATTTTGAGAGTGTCATTCGATCGTGCTTCAACCTCTATTACTTTGTAGTTGTCGAAGTTTGAGGACATTTGGCATACTTTGTTCACATGCATTGAAAGTGTTTAAGCAAATGATGTGAAGGTCATTCCTGAGAAGTATATTTTAAGAAGGTGGACAAGAGAAGCTCGTTGTGGCATTGTGCAGATTTTAGGGGAAAAAGAGGTTGAGAGAATCCAAAGTTATCTCGAACACGGAAGTTTTAGACAAGTTGTCTCTAAATTTATTAGAGTGGCGGCCGAGGCATCGCCTTGTGAAGAACACCTTAAGATTGTTTGATAACTATGTAGATGTCATGTGTAAAAATAAAAGGAATGTCGCTTATAAGTCATAGACAAATGAAATTAATGAGAACCCGACATTGTGAGTAATAATGTTATGCAACCAACGGGGTTCAAGAAACGGCCTAACTTAAGAGACACATGCATAAGCGTCCCTAAGATTTATGAAAAGAAAAAACTCCGTCTAGAAGGAAAAAAGCTCAGTATATAATTAATATATGGATATTTTAATTTTACATGCGATTATGCTTGGTTTTAATTTAAAAAATAATTTTAGGATAAACTTGGAGAAAGTCACATGCTCGACGAAGTATCTTGTTCAGCACCTCAAACTTGTATGAGCCCCACAAACACAAAAGGATCAGTTCAGTTTCACACATTGTTGATGGTAATTTATTTGTGTTTTGCAAATGAGAATACTTCTTTTAAATCTATCATAATGTTAATAGTTTTTTATCCATTATGTAGCACCATGATGAGACAAACGTTCCAACATTATAACTGATATTGGAGAGTGACTGATCTAGGAGTAATACTTTGATATATTAATGATGTTACTAGAGTTGTAAGCATTAGTTCATAGTGATATGTTGCGTAAAGAATTAGAAGATGAGTACCATAGTAATATGTCCATATCTATTTTGCCTTTATATTGTGTATCCTGCATTAATTTTTGCTTTAATATTCATAGAATATCATTGTTGGTTATGCATTGGTTTTTGACCCTGCAAATCTATTTTGCTTATATGAATCATATAAATTAATTTGACAAGAAAAATGTAGTGAAATAAAAGATAATCTCAGTTCATTATATTTATAAATATTTACAATAGACGAAAGCGGTGTTGAATTCAGTATCAAATATATCCTATCTCTCACTTTACAAAATTCCTATAATCAATCTTGAATTCTAAGTTCAATTATAAATCTTTTGAGCAGAATGTTGATGTCTTTTTGCTTGTTTATCAACTCTTGGATGAGCTTTGTGGGCAGAATCTGAATGTGTATAAATTCAGAAATCGGCAGCTGGTCTCATGATCAAATCTGCAGTTGTGTTTAACCTAGTATTTTCAAGAATCTGCAGTTGTGTATAAATATCAGATTGCAGTTGTGTATAACCTGGCTTTCCAAAGAATCTCAAGAAGAAAAGAAATTGTTAAAAAAAATTAAAAAAAAAACAGAGGAATATTGTTTCAATCGATCCTAAAGGTATTAAAGCATATGATATATACCATATATTTGTATGTGAAAGTATAGCGAAATGTTTTTCTTTTTCAACTTCAGAACCATATCAGTAGATTTTGACTCAACAAACATTCTCATCAGT
>PGWS01003337.1:0-10342 GCA_002896235.1 Cicer reticulatum
TTTCTTTCCACTTTAATTTTCAAAAAATATTTCTTTCCAATGTGGGACTTTAACACATTTTAAAATTCAAACTATAATATACTTATGTTCCAACAATCCCCACTTGAATTAAAAAAAATTGTTTCTGAAATATGCCATTCAAATCTTCTATATAGTATGTGCATAAACAAAGGTGTCTCTCGAATTGAACCTTTGCAGTAGTAAGTAGATCAGATTCAACAAGAGTGACTCGTAGTCTTAAACTCTATCTCTGACATCAACCCACACACACTTGTTTCATAGGGTGTATTCTCAAAGCCCGTGCATTAATGGCCCGTCACGTGTATCCCAGTATAGTGAACGCTCTAGCATTGCTCCCTCAAAAATTCCAGTAGGAAAGCGACCCCATTTCAGCTACATTTCATAGGCTGAGTCTATCAAGAGTACTCCCTGAAGCTAGGTACTTCCTCCACATAGAGTATAGATCTCATTAAAAGTTCCTATTCATTCATCCTATCATCGCTTCAGGAATCATGTTTCTCTAATTTATAATAAACATGTTCATCATTCATATCACTCACACTAGTTATTACCCATTGAACCTAATTCCTGGGATCTCTAGTCCTTTTAGGTCGGGTTAGATCATGAAGACTCTATAGGCATTATCTCATCCTTCTAGGATGTATTTATACTTTTCTCTGTAGCTAATCCTTTCGTCAAAGGATTTCTAATTCTCATACAGTGAATACATATCCACTATAACAACTCATTTAGAAATAATAACTTTCTAACAGTGTTGTGCTTACGCACGAATTTTTCGTTTCATATCGTTGTAGTAACGATCTCATACCGCGTACTATCGCAGTGGAACAACGCATCTGTCATAGATTTTTTTCATATGGGATCTCAATACCATAACATCTCAACCATCTGCTTCTTCACTATAGTAAGCTATGCTATCATTTCAACTTCATAGTGGACTGAGCCATTTGTTTGTTCTCTCGATTTCCAAGATACAACACACAACTCGCTATATTAAAATATAGTGCATCGATTGCTTGGAGTCATCTGATAAGATAGTTCCAATCAGCATCATTGTATCTTCTAAAGGATGTAGGAAATCTTCGATAGAGTAATTCCGAGACTCATGGTTCTTTTTCAGGTATCTCATGACTCTTTTCATAGCGTGCCAATGCTCATACTTAAGGTCTAGCTAGTAAAACCTGCACAATAATCCCAGACACAGGCAATGTGCGGGTCTAGTACAATCAGTGGCAATACCTGAGGCTGCCACAGATGACTCGCATATTCAGTTGTCTAACACCTTCACCAGTGTTTCTTGAAAACGTTCCACACTTAGATCATATAGTGTGCAAATAGGTTTTAATAGTCAAAGTAATTATATGTTTCTTTTAGGATATTTCAACATAGTAAAATTGATCCAAAGAAATTCTCTTTTCTGACCTATGTATCTTGATTCAAGGATACATTGGCTTCGCTGAGGTCTTTCTTATCAAAGTTTTATCAATCATACCAATGATTCACAAATTATTACAACATGAAAGTGTTGAATCAAATATGAGTATCTTGTCTACATATGAAACATATGATAGTGCATAATGCCATTTCAAATTGTATAAATACATTTGTCATTTCATCACTTTAAACTCATTCGATATAAATAAGTTATCAAACTTACATGCCATTTTCCTTGGAGCTTTTTGCTAAGACCCACAATGGATTTATCTAACATACATACCCTGTATTCTGTCCTTGAATTACAAAACCCTTTAGGTTCTCCATAATAGATCTTCTTCGAATCAACCTTTTTAAAAAGTGTTTTAACTCCATTTTGGTGTGTCACCCAAGTTATAAATAAGTTGCTGGTGATGATAATTATTCAAAATGGATGTCAATTAGTCGAACGGTGGAAAAGTGTCGAATAAATATAATAGTTTTCTCTTTTGTCTAAACCGTTGGCTCAAGGTGTGCCTTGTGTATATCAACAGATCCATCGGTTTTAGTTTTCTTTCCAAAATCCATTTACAAACTATTTGTTTGCAACCAAGAGGAAGTATACTAAATGGCAGGTTTCGGTTTAGACTCTAGAGAACCATTGTCCATCGTTTATAGCTTTTTGCCATAAGATCTGCACCAATGAATTACAGAGCTTCTTTAGGATTTGCAGGACCCTCTTCTAGACTATAGTAAGCCATATATTCTGGTCCATAATCTAATAGGCAACTCTTACTCTCTTACCCTCGAGTTCTGTTTCGTTCTTGTTTGTTGCTTGTATGCTTCTTGTCACAATGAACTTGACTAAGTTCGCTGCCCCACAATTTCACAAAAACTTACTAGGTTTCCTGCCACTAATTCTCGATTATAAAGGAGATTTATTGTTCATAGAAGTCAACTTCATATTGACTTTATGATCACTGTTTGCATTTAGGTCATAAAACACTCATACGCTTTGTTCTTTACCGCATACCCAATGAATTCTCATTCATAGGCTCTACTAGCTAACGAGTTAACTCGCTCGGGATCGGGGATTCGACATAAGCTCAGACCACCCAATGTGAAAATAAGACAAGTTTAAATTTGTCTTTTCTTCTATATCTCATAAGGAAGATTGTTTTTTGTTTTTATATTTAAGCAACTCTATTACATAAACATATCCAAATAAACAATATATTTTCTTCACACCAATGAGACGTTATACAGAGTTAAACATACTAGCAACAACTAGTTCAATGAGAGTTATATTCCCTTTTTCTTTCAAATTTACATTCACTCAATAATTGGTGCAGTTTTTTGTCCATTGTATAATTCCCAACAATTTATAAGACTCATTAAATAAACTAATCATACTTGGAATCTCTTAAACTTTATACTAAATGATTTTCAATTTCAGCTATAAAGATTCCTAAACATGTCAAGCGTTCACTTTTATTTTCATTTCGATGTTAACGTCTCATCAAGTTCAATATATATCAAAGTGTAATAAATCTAAAGAGACTTAGATCTCTATAGTACATATATTTATGTGAACTCTTGTGTTATTTAAGTTTTTGCTATAAAAAATCACATTTTTCAAAATCATTTAACAACAACTTTGGAATTGAAACCTAAGTTACTTAATTTTGAAATCAATGTGTTCACACACAATATATGACATGTCAAGATAAAATAAATCACACAACATGTAAGATAAACAGACATTTTATTGATTCAACATTCAATCAAAGAGATATATTAAATTTCAATATTTAATTTAAATGTGCCATGAATGACGTACTTAAAGTTGATCCTCATAAGTATCTCTGAATTTTACGGAGTGTGCTTTCCACGAATTTTGTCAGGCCTCCATGTGCCTCCATGGATCCTGTTCAGCCTCGCACGTTATCATCGAACATCTGATACTCTGGATAGCAAGTCACAACTTATTCAAAGTATCTCAACATATATTCTCGCATTATTGCTGCAACTATAATAGTTAAATCAGATTATCAGCAAGTCATTAAGAATATAATCTTATATTATTCTCTCATGGGTTAATTCTCCCAACTGTTTTAATCCTTTTCTATTTGCTTCAAACTGAAACAGTTTATCGAAATCAAGAGGCAACATAACCAAATCCAGTAATTCTCGGTTGACATGGCAGAAAGAAACGTCTTAAAATTGTTGGATTTTGAGTTTCAAAAACTATTTAAAAAATCAAAATTTTGGCCTACCGAAGTATTACTGGGTTGAGTCACGTACTAGGTTGCTCTCTTTTAAGACGTTTTCGAGGCACTGCCCAAGATTGTGCAAGGCAGACTATCAACCACAAAAGTCTCCAGGATAAAACAGCCCAGATACCCTGTATCGGAGTCTTCTACTGCAACTGTAGAAAACCGTTCTAAAATTTAACACCTCAATATGGCAGTTTAAGCCACTCGCAATATGACAATTAAAGTCACTCTCAATATGGTACTATGACCATTCATAACTACAATCATAATAACCGCTTCAAAACAGACAAAAACAAATGGACTCACGACATAATAACCGCTCTAAAAACAAAGTGACTACGACATAGCAACCGCTCTAAAAACAAAAGGACTACGGCTCTAACAACCGCTCAAATAAACCGAAAGAACTACGGCATAATAACCACTCTAAAACCGAAGGGACTACAAACATAATAACCGCTCTAAAAAACCGAAGGGACTACGGACATAATAACCGCTCTAAAAAAAACCGAAGGGACTGCGGCATAATAACTGCGCTAAAAAAAAAACCGAAGGGACTGCGGCATAATAACCGCTCTAAAACCGAAGGGACAGAAGACGAACAAAAAAGAAAGGGGATAAGTGGCTCGAAAATTAGGCGAACAAAATATAAGAGGGAGAGAAGAGAAAGTTGGAAAAGCATCCAACTTTGGTGTACTTTTCACAATAGCTTGAAGCTCATATATTGTTGAATGGAAGCCAAGTCACATATGTTTCTAAACACATGTAGGGACTTTTAGTATGTATAGAATTGAAACTATTACAAAATATGGATAGTTTTTTCAAAGTGGGATTCAAAAAAATATTCTTTCCAATGTGGGATCGTTGAGATTTAAATAAAACATGTTCTTTTCACTTAAATTTACAAAAATTATTTCTTTTCCAATGTGGGACTTCAAAACATTTTAAATTCACACTATATACATACTTATGTTTCCAACAATTCCCGCATTGAATTAAAAAAAACAGTTTCTGAAATAAGCATTCAAAAGTGATCTTCTATAAGATCGTGTCATAAACAAAGGTGTGTCTCTCGACTTGAACTTTGCATAGTAATGTAAGATTCAGATTCAGACAAGAGTGACTCGTAGTCTTGAACTCTAATCTCTGACATCAAACCACACACAACCTTTTCATCATGGTGTATTAATCAAATGCCCGGCATTAATGGCCCTGCACGTGTATCCAGTATAAGTGAACGCTCTAGGAATTCTGTCTCGAAATTCCATACGAAGCGGCCCACTTCCCACATTCACATAGGTGAGTCTACCAAAGAGTACTCCTGTAGCTAGGTACTCCCTCCACATAGAGTATAGATCTCATTAAGAGTTCCTATTACCTCATCCTATCATCGCTTCAGGAATCATGTTTCTCTAATTTATAATAACATGTTCATCTCATATCACTTCAAGACTAGTTATTACCCATTGAACCTAATTCTTGGGATCTCCAGTCTTTTAGGCCGGGTTACCATCATGAATGACTCTATAGGCATTAGTCTCATCCTTTAGGATGTATTTATGACTTTCTCTGTAGCTAATCCTTTCGTCAAAGGATTTGCTAAATTCTCATCAGTGAATACATGATCCACTATAACAACTCATTTAGAAAATAACTTTTCTAATAGTGTGTGCTTACGACGAATTTTGTCGTTTCTTATCGTTGTAGTAACGATTCTCAAATAGCCGCGGTACTATCTGCAGTGGATCAACGCATCTGTCATAGATTTTTTTCATATAGGGACTCAACTAGCAAACATCTCAACCAGCTGCTTCTTCACTAGTAGTAGCTAGTGCTATCATTTCGACTTCATAGTGGACTGCCAATACGTCTGTTCTATCGATTTCCAAGATACAACACACTTGCTATATTAAATATAGTCAATCGATTGCTTTGGAGTCATCTGATAAGATGTTCCAATCAACATCATTGTATCCTTCAAGGATTAGTAAAGGAATCTTGATAATGTAATCCGAGAACTCATGGTTCTTTCAGGTATCTCATGACTCTTTCCATAGCGTACCCATGCTCCATACTAGGTCTACTAGTAAACCTGCACAATAATCCACGACACATACAATGTCGGGTCTATTACAATCATTGGCATACCTTGAGGCTGCCATGATGATCGCATATTCAGTTTGTCCAACACCTTCACCAGTGTTTTCTAAAAAACTAATAATTTTAATATCACACATATGCATGATGAATGCTCCTAAAGCTATATGATATGGATATAAACCTGCCACAAGGCAACTTCCACACAGAAAATCACACCTGCCACTAAGGAAACTTCCCCACAGAAAATCACACCCAGATTTTGTTGCTTTAATTTCTCCTAGAATCATGGAATTGATTGTTAGAGGTGTGAGACGGTTCTGTCTGATCTAAATGTCAAACATAAAATTTATGTGATGGAAATGGTATTGATAGATAACAAGGTTTAATTATTTCTTTTATAAATTCGATGTTTTAAATTATACACAAATTGATTTTTTTGTGTTATTAGTTTTAACAAATTTGTTTCATACTTTTAGAGTGATAAAATTCAAGCAGCCCGTGCGAAAATCACTTATTTCTCAAGTTAAGACTAATATTAGTGAGGGAGATATGTACAATTTTGTTATTTTGGTGTTGCGTCTAATTCTGGAGCATAAACGTACACCAGTTCAAATTGCATTTGCAAAATGGTAGCAATGAATAACAAATGGTCCGAGAATTAGAAAGCAGGGTCACAGACTATCTGTACTCATTCATTTCATTTCCAGAAATTTGAAATGTTGACATGAATTACTTCAATCGGTAATTTGTTTAAATTTGGTAACTGTTATTAATTTTAATTGTTCAAATTTAAGACAAGACATACATAATGAAAGGAATTGTGTAGTAAAAATTTAAAGTATTGACTCACAGTCAAGTGAGTGAAGCTTTTTTATACTATATAAAATTTTTTTAGTGTTTAATAAATTTTTCTATTATTTATTACTAATTCCAAACACTGCTTTAACAATCCCTTCAAATAACATTAAGAATGCATGTACAAATTGCTTTTCAGGCTTTTTTCTAGGTCTGGTCTGGCCTTATTCCAGATTAAACATTTTAAATATCTAACTCATACCACATGAGCTCTCCACATACCAATATCAATGTACATATCACAATATATATTAAATAAAATATTTTATCTAGCAAAATGATTTAAAAAAAAATATGAAACAAACATCCTTAAAAATAATTTTTGGTTTCAAAGAAAAGTTTTTTTTTCTTCTGAAACAAACACACCTATTATTATCTCTCAAACAAATATGAAACAACTACTGGGTGATTGACTAATTGAACGACTACTATATATAGAACGACTACCAAATATGGAATCGCTATCAAATATGGAATGACTATCGAATATGGAATGACTATCGAATATGGAATGACTATTTAGTGATTGCCTTGGATATAATTTAAAAAGGAAAATATAATAATAAATATTAATAAATAATAAAATATATATAGACCGGTCTGTCAGACCTAATAAGTTTTTTTTATAAGCCTGAGTCTGACCTATTTAAATAAAAAAATAAGGCCCTTTTAAAAATAGCCTATGTCTAGCCTTATTACTAAATAGGCCAGACCAGACTAGGCCATGCCATAGGCCCCTAACGGACGACCTAACCTATTCCCATCCCTAATGAAGATTCGACGTTTTTTTGAGGCGTTTGTTGAAAATATTGGCCAATTAAAAAATAAGAAGAAAATTTATTTATTGAGAGAAAAAAAAACTTTTATTGAGAGTTGAAAATTTATTTATAAAATAAAAATATACAATCAATTACAACACAATTTAACAATCATTTTTTTAAAGGACCGTTCCAAACGCTACTTTAGCCACCACCACTTCAACTTCTACTCAAGAATTACATAAATTTAATTAAAAAATTTATTTTATTTTACGAATTGTTTTGTGTGTCCTTACATATTTTCTTCTTCTTTCGGCGTTGTCTCTATTAATCATCCTAATCTCGCCACGTCGCCTCCCTTGTAAATATCATTCATATTATCTATACAACAATTCCCTTATATTATTCTTCAAATAATACGTCTGAAAAAAAAATAGATTTTGTTATTCAATTTCTCCTGAGGTCATGAATTTGAGTGTTAGAGGTGTGAGACAGTTTTGTCTGAATCTAATTTCATCATTTGAGACTAATATTAGTGACAGAGATATGTACAATTCGTTTTTTTGGGTGTGCGTCTAACTCTGGAGCACATAGAACAAATGGACAACCAGTTCAAATATATTTGCAAATGGTACAATGGTCTGAGATTAGAAAGCAGTGGTCACAACTATCTGTGTCATTCCATTATCATTCCATAAATTCAAATATTGACATGAAATTACTTCGATGGTAAATTTATTTTCAATTTGTAACTGTTATTTGTTTAGTTATTCACATCTATACAAATTTAATAAAGCAAACATCATATTTTGAAATTTTTTGATATATATGTCACTATAATAGAGTGTCTAGGCAAAATAAAAGTTTCTATTAATAGAAATAATTTAGAAAGAAAAAACAATAAAATACATCGTGCATATTTTTTCGAAAGAAAAAAACTTCATTACCATTAGGATTTCGAACTTTTTTTTGAGGCGTCGTTGAAAATATTGGCTTGTTAAAAAAGAAGAAGAAAATTTATTTATTGAGAGGAAAAAAAATCTTTTATTGAAGAGTTGAAAATTTTTTGGATTAAAAAAAAAAAATACAATCAATTACAAACAAGATTTGACAGTATTTTTTTTTTGAAATGAACTATTTTTCAAACACTACTTTAGTCACCACCGCTTCAAACTTTTACTCAAGATTACATAAATTTAATTAAAAAAATTATTTTATTTTAAGGATTGATTTTGTGTCTTCATATTTTTCTTCTTCTTTCGCCGTCCTTAATCTCCTACGACGTCTCCCTTATAAATATCATTCATATTATCCTATCTATACACAATTCTCTTCTAATTTTCCTTTATCAAATATTTCTTATTCATTATGTTTATTTTTCTTCGATGTCTGAAAAAAAAAACCAGATTTTGTTGCTTCAATTTCTCCAAGAGTCATGGAATTTGACTGTTAGATGTGTGAGTATGTTCTATCTGATCTAAATGTCAGACATAAAATTATGCGATGGAAATGGTAAGGATGAATGACAAGGTTTAATTATTTCATTTATAAATTCAAGATTTTAAATTATATACAAATTGATTTTATTGTGTTATTAATTTAACAAATTTGTGCTTCATATTTTTGATGGTGATAAAATTCAAGCAGCCCGTGCAAAAATATCTTATTTCTCAAGTTAAGACTAATATTAGTGAGAGAGATATATATGTACAATTTCGTTTTTCTTTGTGTTGTGTCTAACTCTGGAGCATATAGAAACAAAGAGACACCAGTTCAAATTGCATTTGCAAAATGTGCAAAATGGTACAATGTACAATGGTCCGAGAATTAGAAAACAGTGGTCACAGACTATCTGTACTCATTCATTTTATTCCCATAAATTTGAAATATTGACATGAATTACTTCGATTGGTAAATTTATTTCAATTTGTAACTGTTATTTTATTTTAGTTACTCACATTTTAAGACAAGACAAAGATTATGAAAGGAATGTTTGTACAAAATTTAAAGTTATTGACTCAAAATCAATTGAGTGAAGCTTTTTATACTATATAAATTTTTTTAGTGTTTAATAAATTTTTCTATTAATTATTCACTAATTCCAAACATTGTTTAGCAACCGCTTCAAATTACATAAATTTAATTAAAAACTTCTTTATTTTATGAATTTATCTTTTTGCGATGTTGAACAAAAATGGTATGTATTGGATATCGCCTATACTCCAACATTTACGTTTATCTTAACTCTGATCCTAAATTCTATATTAAATAGTTAGTGCCACCAAGTTAGATTGAATAAACAACAAACTGGAGATTTTACACATGAATGCAAACAATCCGGCTTTTATTTAGAAAAAGGTAAATGTAAAATTTATTTAGTAATTAAAAAAAATTACAAGAAAACATATTAGATAAATATAAAATTTATTTAAGAATTATAAAAAAATACAATCCATTGCACCAAGAGAGTTTTTTTTTGTAAGCAATGACTTTTCAAACGTTTTGTCAAATCCATTGCATACAATTTTTATAATGGTTATATTTTAATTTTACTAATATTTTGTACATTTTACCTTCTACGTTTGTTATTAAATATCATGAAGAATTCATGAAGACTAACAATAGTTTTTATGCGTATTATAATTATTTTTTGTAATAGGAATATTATTTTTCTTTAGTATTTAACAACGAGTAATACTAGAATGAAGGATATTTTGCCACTTGATACAATGAAGCATAATTTATCTGGATCGTTAAATGTCATATATTTCATATAAGTTATATAATATGTTGAGTAATAAAAATATTAAGTTAGATTTTTAAATTTACTAATTTATTTAATTTACTTAATATTTCCAAGTCCATTATTTTAAAAATTCTTATTTGATCGAATCTAATTATTTATTTTTGTAATAATCA
>PGWS01003338.1:0-29986 GCA_002896235.1 Cicer reticulatum
TAAGGTAATAAGAAATTGAGGTGTTACATCTCTCCTCCGTTGAAGAAAATTTCGTCCTCGAAATTTACCTGACGGAAACAGTTCTGGATAAGAATCACGCATCTGGCTTTCGACCTCCACGTAGCACTTTCACCAGTACACCCTCCCCAGACAACCTTAATCAATGAAATCGTCTTACCCCTTAATTCTTTGGTCTTTCGGTCCTCGATCCGTAGCGGTAAGGTCTCAAAAGTTAGATTCTCTTTATTTGGACCTTGTCTGACTCAATCACGTGCGAGGGATCGAAATGTACTTGCGAAGTTGAAGACACATGAAAGACACTATGAAGATTAGAAAGAGAAGGAGGCAACGCGATCTGATATGCTAAGTTACCGATACATTTAAGAATTTGTTAAGGTCCATATAACTGAGGAGTAAGCTTTCGCATTTTTAATGCCCGACTAACCATAGTTGTTGGAGTAACCTCTCAGAAATACATGACAGCTTCTTGAAAATTCGAGGTTGTTTCTTTCTTTTATCATGGTAACTCTTTTGCCTACTTTGAGATGCTCCCATCTTTTTCTGAATCATTTTTACTTTATCAGGTGTTTGTTTGAACAATCTCAGGTCCTAACACAAGGTTATCACCTGTCTCAAACCAAAACATAGGGGTCCTACACCTTCTCCCATACAACGCCTCAAAGTGGGCCATCCCAATGCTAGAGTGGAAACTATTGTTTATAGGGTAAACTCTATGAAGTGGCAAAAAGCTATCCACAATAACCCAAATACTATTGTACCCTTTTGGAGTTCAAGGTAAGCCTACAACAAAGTCCATGATAAAAAAAAAGATGCTATTCCACTTCCATTCGAGAATACTCAATGGTTGCATCAAACCTGAAGGTTTTTGGTGTTCTACCTTAGTTTTTGACATATCAACAAGCATACACGAACTCAAACAACATCTTTTTTCATTTTAGGCCACCAAAAATATCTTCTTGAGGTCCTTATACGTCTTTGTGGCTCCAGGGTGAATACTTAGACAACTCCTATGTCTTTCTCTAAGATCATCTTTCTTAACTCCTCTACATCGGGAACACAAATTCTCTCCTTAAATCTCAAAATTCCATCCACACCTATTTTAAAGTTAGGTTATCTCCGTTGGTCAATCGACTGTAACTTATCTAAAAGGTATAAATCCAATTTCTTGTTCTTTTCAATCTCTTCCAATAGTCCACTAGTTACCTTCAACATTCTCAATTTAATACTTTTTGGTGTCACTTCACAAACTAAACTAAGGTCTCTAAACTATTCCAACAACTCACTATGCTTAACCATTAAGGGGCACACACTCAAAGTCTTCCTACTCAAGGCATCAGCCACTACATTGGCCTTAAGATCAATTTATAATTATAAAGATATCTTAGAATATCTCTTATTATATTATGATTTATTCCTAATTTAGGATTTAGTCTATGTTTCTCTATAAATAGAGATTAGTATTGAGTCTATTGTAATCAAGTTAGCATTAAGCTTATTATCAATAATATTCAAACCCTTATTATTTTCTCTTCTCTTTTTCTCTAAAATCTCACACTTTTCAACATGGTATCTAGAGCCTATTTTGATGCCTCCTTGAACGATCTCGCCTCGTATTCCGCTGTCGAGTTCCCAACAATTAGGGAATATAATTATAGTTTCTCTTTTCTAACATTCCAATATTCAGTGAGATTTTTTCGGTAAACCGTGTCCAATTCTGGTTTACCCCTTCTTTGTAGCTTTTCGTTTATTTTCAGCAGATCAGTCGCAGCAACTTTCATCGCGCGGTACTGTTCACTGCGCAAAAAAAAAAAGAAAAAATAAAATAAATATATATATAATATATATATTAATTATTATTACATTTATTAGGGTTCTATAAACCTTTCCACAACCGTTTGGCGCTCCAACCAACCGAGCCTAGAGCCGCGAGAGGTTTATCTCTCTAGCCAAAACCCTAATATTTAGCCTATACCTCTCATTGGCCACTCCACCTTCCAAAAAAAAAAAAAATGACTTCTTCCGCTTGGAAGATCGGTGATGGAGACCCATTCTGATTGAAGGATCGTGTGTTGAAACGATCCAGTGATCATTCGGAAGTTATTTGAAGTTAGGTCGAGTGGTAATGAGATGAAGAAGACGTGAATTGGTGGGACTTTGGTGGCATTTATAGCAGCTGGAATTCCTTCTTGAGTATGTTATAGGAAATACAGCGGTAGCTCGATCAAGGACATCTTATTTTGCCACACTCTGCAACAGAGCTCCAGAAGACTTTCGTATATATAGTCCATAGCATGAACCCTGACTATGGCCATCTTTGACCCCATTGGTTCGGTGGTGCCTCATGTGCCATCACTGCCCTTGCTGTCTACAGCACCAAAGGCTCTCTCTATTTTCAACTACGTTGCTACCTATTCTTTTACATGTTTGTCATTGTCTTCATTATTATTGCTGGTCTCATCAAAGCCAAACCCGAAAACTACTCTCCAATTTTGATCAACGAAAATATGTGTCATTGTTCAAACAGTCGTTATCTCTCCTGTTTTGGACGCATTTTCTTATTACGTTGATTGATCATGACTTCGTTTCGTTAGAGTCGCGCTGCTTCTTCTTCGGTGTTTGTCATGCAATTTAGTTCTTACTAATATATTATAAAAGTGGCTTTTATTCCCACCGACGATCATTTCGGTGGTGTCCCTTTTTCCACATATGAATTATATTAGTGATGACTTTTTCCATTAGTGGTTATTCTAACGGTGCCTTTTATTTTCATGACTTACTTTACCTTGGCAATTTGTCCCAGATGCACTAGCCTTGCCTTTCTCTCCTTGAAGCACGCCTCTCTCTCCTTGAAGCATATTTAAGTTTAAATATTTTGAGTCTCCATTATTATGGTTTGAAGCTTCTAGAAGAACAGAACTTGCTTTGTTCAATTGTCTGCCATGAATTTCTCTCAGGCTGATGATCAATCAGACTATCTGGCTAGACTATATTTATAGCAATTTTTCCCGACTTTCACATGAGTCCTGAGTTGCCTCTCCATTATTATTGGTTTGAAGCTTCCAAATGCAGTTTTTTAGAAGAACGGAGCTTGTTTTTTCAATTGCTTCCATGATTTCTCTCAGTCTGATGATTAATCAGACTATCTGGCTAGGCTATATTATAGCAATTCTCTCCGACTTCGCATGCATCTCTGAGTTGCTCTCCATATTTTTTATTATTTTGTGGAGCAAAATTATTTCTGTGTAGCAAGCTAAAGCTTTGTAAAGCTTTAGCTTGAGGGGTGTAGAATATTAAAAAATATCTTATAAATATCTTTATTATATATATTAGAGTTATCTTAAATTATTTCTTAAGTCAATTATATTATAAAGATATCTTAGAATATTCTCTTATTTATATGATTTTAATTCCGAATATAGGATTTTAGTCTATGATTTCTCTATAAATAGAGATAGGATTGAGTCTATTGTAATCAAGTTAGCATTAAGCTATTATCAATAATATTCCAAACCCTTATTATTTTCTCTTCTCTTTTTCTCTAAAATCTCACACTTTTCAAACAGATTTTTTGCCTTAATTTAAGAATATTTGCAAACCATTAGCATCACATTACTCAAAAGCAATAGTTTGTTCTGCTAAGATATATATGAACTTTAAATATCAATATTCCAGTTGTCTTGGTGTATTCAATAGCAGACTGAAGAAAATAGTTGTTGGTTCAAATTCCTCTATGCCACAATGCCATTTAGTGGCATTTCTATAGCGTCTATTTGACGACACTGGTGGTCCCTTGATATGGCCTATGATGTACTTTAGGGGGGTGGTGGAGGGAAGAGAAAATTTTTAATCCAAATTTTATGCAGCATATTATGACATGGTTCTATGTTGCATTTTTTTAATGTTTGTTTTAACTTTGAAAATGACTATTGATCATTATTTTGGAACTGTTTGTTAATTATTATTTCTTCATAACAAGGTAAAATTCTACTCTTCATAAAAACTGGTTTAAATACAAAATGTTACTGTTGAAATTGTGGGGTTTTAGAGAAAGAGAGGAGAGCAAATAATAAGGGTTTGAATACTATTTGATAATAGTTTTATGCTAACTTGATTACAAAGATAATCAATACTAATCTCTATTTATAGAGAAACATAGACTCAATCTTAAATCAAGAATAAATCATAATAATAAAGAGAGATATTCGAAGATTCTCTATGATTATAAGTTGATGATAGAAAATAACTCAAGATACTCTAATATAATATAAAAGATATATAAGATATTTTCTAATATCTAACACTCCCCTCAAGTTAAAGCTTACTAAGCTTTAGCTTGCTACAAGAAACAATGTTTTTGCTCCACAAAATATTTAAAAGATGCGAGAGGCAACTCATGGATGCATGTGAAGTCGGAGATAATTGCTATACAATATAGTCTAGCCAGATAGCCTGATTGATCATCAGCCTGAGAGAAATCATGGCAGACAACTTGAACAAACGCAAGTTCCGTTCATTGTAAAACAACTTGCATTTGGGAGCTCTCCCAACAACCCAATAACTTAATGGAGACTCACAAACTATTTAAACTTGAACTCTGCTTCAAGAGAGAGAGGCGTGCTTCGAAGAGAGAGAAAGGCAAGGCCAGTGCATCTGGGACAACATGCCAAGGTAAGTAAGTCATGAAAATTAAAAGACACCGCGTTAGAATACCACCACCAACGGAAGAAGTCATCACTAATATAATTCACTATGTGGAAGAAGGGAACCACTGAAATGATCGTTGGGTGGGAATAGAAGCCACTGTTATAACTATATAGTAAGAATCTTAAATTGCATGACAAAACACCGAAGAAGAGCAGCGCGACTCCATAACGAATGAAGTCATGATCACATCAACGAATAGAGAAATGCGTCCCAAACAGGAGAGATAACGACTGTTTGAACAGTGACACCCATTTTTCGTTTGATCAAAATTGCGAGAGTTAGGGCAGATCTGGACCATCGAAGAGAATAATCGTGCACAAGAAGAATCTCATCAATTGAATTGCAAATCTTCCATACCTGTCAGCTAAGAGCCCACTCATATGGGCCTACAATAGCTGCGCACGGCCAAAGGCTGGAGAGTTTCCTCCACCAAAAATCTGATCCCACAGTCCCCTTTCCAAGGACACCACAATCTGTGGGACCACTATTTCCCAGAATCAGAATCGGACACCCATTCAATGCCTCCAACATCATTAACCAGTAATGTTTGGATTTTCGAAATTGACAAAACCAAAACACCTTGATCTACCATCCTGGATCTCTCATCAAAACAGCAGGACACTGAGTAATGGTGCCATATTCTCCAATACCTTTCACAACTCATCCACTCAGATAGTTTTTTTCACATAAACATTATTCAAAATTGAACAAAACCATACCACATTGACTAACCAGAACCATTTAACTTTATCAATTACATTCTGAGCAGATTCTTAAATGTCAAATTTGAACAGCATAGTGCTTCAAGTCTCAAGTTCAGAGAAAGTTCCCCTATATCTTCATTGGTTACTCCACGGTCCAAGTTGGAAACATACAACTTTGTGTCGGCTTCTACTCCTTAATTCCCGCACCTCTAAGGCTATCCTCAAACAACTCGTTCTGCATAGCAAATGCAGGATCAATAACATAGACTATACCATCAATTATCCTCCTTCTCCTCCTCCTTGCAGCAGCAAGCAGAGGCAGTACCAGCATCAGCAGCTGGGGCAGCAACTGCAGCTGCAGAAAACTTTCTTGGGTCCTTTAGGAACTCCTTGACCTTGTCAGCCTCAAGGAAAGAATATTATGTTGCAACTGCAACAGCAAAAACATTCTTGTAGGCATTCACAAACATGTGATGAGCAGCAGCAAGTGTTAGGTATGAGATGGCCAACGAAAGTGAAGTCGCCACTGAGACACCAATAGGAAACTTCTCAATGAGAGCATCCTCAGTGAGATCAAGAACCTCGGGTAAATACTGAACCATTTCATAAACGGAAAGCATCACAAGACCATATGAAAAGGGCCTTATGCCTAGCTTGGCAAGCAATGCAGCTTCTGATGAACCAACCTTGTCTCCCTTCTTGATGAGTTCAACAGGGGTTATGATTTCAACAGTACCCTTGTTAATCTTAGCTGCAGAGTCGTCCACGACGTCGAATAAACTCATCTTCCTCTTCCTCTCCGTACCCATCAAAACCCTAATATTTAGCCCTAACTAACGTTGGCCAGGCCTGTGTATTTTCTAGGGAAGCTGTCTTGATCAGAGGCTACTGAGTCATCATCTATAGAAAATGCGCTGATTAAGTTTTGCTTTAACTGGCCACTGCAGCTTTCTTCTCTAAAGAAGATGTTAGAAAACCGCGGATGAAGAAAAAAGAAATAATTGGATGGAGAAAATTTGGAGAGATGGAGCGGTGTGTGTTTCTGGGGAAAAAGTTGACTGGTCGAAAATTAGGGTTTTGATGTGTGAAAACAAAGTTTTTTTTAGGGTTCTCGCGCCAGAGAGTTTATGTGTTTAAATAGACTAAGGATATACCCGCTGGTAATCAAAACGGATAAGGGATACGGCGTAGAAACTTTTGTTTTTTTTTTTTTTTTTTGCGGTGGAACAAGTGCTCCGACTGATCTGCCGAAAATACACGAAAAGCTACCACAAGAATGGGTCAATCGGAAATGGGACACGGTTTATCGAAAAAAAAATCTCACCAAATGTTGGAATGCTTAGAAAATAGAAACTATGAGATATTCCTCTAATTGTTGGGAACTCGGCAGCGGAATAGATGCGGGATCAAGGAGGATCGAAATAGGCTTTGATACCATGTTGAAATTGTGGGGATTTTAGAGAAAAGGATGAGAGAAAATAATAAGGGTTTGAATATTCTTGATAATAGCTTTATGGCTAACTTGATTACAAAAGAATCAATACTAATCTCTATTTATAGAGAAACATAGACTCAATCCCTAAATCAGAAATAAATCATAATAATAAAGAGAGATATTCTAAGATTATAAGTTGATGATAGAAAATAACTCAAGATAATCTAATATAATATAAAAGATATATAAGATATTTTAACAGTTACTATAAATAATTCATTCTCTTATAATGTTGCAATTAGTTTAAAAACAATTGAGACAAGTTAACCAAAATAATGGTAATTGTTGAAGTTTGTGGGATTTTAGAGAAAAGGAGGAGAGAAAATAATAAGGGTTTGAATATTATTGATAATAACCTAATGCTGACTTCAATACAAAAGACTCAATACTAATCTCTATTTATAGAGAAACATAAACTCAATCATATATCAAGAACAAATCATAATAATTAATAATGAGAGATATTCTAAGATATCTCTACGGTTATAAATTGATCCTAAGAAATAACTCAAGATACTCTAATATAATATAATAGATATTATAAGATATTTTCTAATAATTCTAACAGTAATGCTCACAAGAATGAGTAAAAATTTTAACCTTAGGATCCCATGAGAAGTATCCATTCTTTATTGAGATGGCTGGAAGTATTGGAACAATAGGTGGGTTTTGTTTTAAATTCCGTTCCTCGGCCAAAAACAGTTCCTCCAAACGTTGCAATGAGACATTTGCATTTGCTACCTGTCAGAAAATACAATCAGTACAGAGTAAGGAATAGCTACTTATCGTAAGCAAAATGCTTGAAATGGAGAAAAATAAATATTAGGGTGAAATAAGCTAATAATCCTTATAAATATGAGACCTTCCAAGTTTAGTCCACGTTAAAGTTTTTTGTGAAATTAGTCTTCCATATACACATTGTTTGCAACATTAGTCTCTACTGTTCAATTTCTGCCAATGGACTAGCATAAGTCCTAGGTAGAACTGTCACATGGACATTTAAATTGACATGGCGTCCACGTGACAAGTGAGTCACATTTTATTATATCAATTTTATGTGAAAGAAAAAGAGCACATTAACTAAATGAGATGAGGGTAAACAACAACCTTACTTAGTACACTTGGAAGCATACTTAAAGAAAAGCGCAAAATTGAAAACAGTGATAGTGAGGTGAATGCCCTCGCAGGTGTAAATTCTCCACCAAGTAAAGCAAACATTCCGAAGGAAGTTACTGTCACGAGAACTGGGATGCTGTTCAGTGTAAATTGTTTAACTGCAATAAAGGAACTAATAGTTAGGAAAAAATTTACAAATTTTCATAGTCTAGGAGAATTACATTTGTCATTGAAATTGATGACAAGCTTTCCATTAAAACTGTTGTGTAGCACATGAACATAGAAAAAGTAATTCTATGATGGAACTTGATGCTTAGAGTTGTGCCTATGTCTATAACAACAATGTAGTTGTAGTTTTTCTATTCTGCAATGCTTAGGGTTACAAAGTCCAAAAACGTGAATAAATACTAAGGTCCATCATGGAACTTGATGCTTAGATTTGTGCCTATGTCTTTGACAACAGTATAGTTGTTGTAGTTTTTCTATTCTGCAATGCTTAGTTTTACAAAGTCCAAAAATGTGAATAAATACTAAGGTCCATATTACAGTATTACGTCAGGCACTACTGCATGAGCATTCGCCCCCGTACTCCTCAACCCTCATAGTCGTTACCTAACTAATGAATGGGTCAAACCCAAGTGAATACGTTCTTGCTTCGATATGCTCAACCAACTATCTACTTATCAGCGAATATGATTCATACTCAAAATAGTACAATGCTTGTTATGCTACTTTTTAGAAATGAAAACCCCAATGATCTTAATACGGAACACATGAAAGATTATTAGAATGAGAAATTTCACCAGATAATAGAAATAATATGGAAACAATCTGAATTATAAATTCGTGTCAAGGTTCATATTTATACAGCATATAGAAGCTGTGCTTTGCGGAGCCATGATAGTTCTTCATGTTGAATGCTTTGAATTCTAGACTGAAAGCTTGGTTCCCATGCATAACATCTGAATCACATTCAGCATATCACAAAAAAAAATTTAAGAGATAATCTATACTTGAATATTAAAAGTAGTAGACATATTTTAATGTGCTCATACTTTACTGTATCCATGGCAGATAGAATTTCATTCATGAGACCAACCCTTTTGTCTGTCTGTTGCAGTGCTTCTTTTGCCAGTTTTCTCACTTTGCTAATCACAAATGTCTGTTCCCAACAAAAAAAAAATCTATTTATTACTCAAATAAAAAATACATACAATTAAAGAAAATAATAGTTTTTATTTAGAAAATGAACTAGCGCCTGTTAGGATAGTGGCTTAATTAAAAACTTATTATATATGTGCTTATGTAATAGCTATTTTTGTAAAAAAAAAGATAACCATAAACTAAAACTATTTTCATATTAGTTATAAGCTATCTTGGAGAGCTTATGAAAATAAGTTCAAAACAACTTATGGACATGTCATAAACTGTTTTTATAATCCCTCTCAAACAGTCTCAGAAATGTTTATGCCAGTAGATAAGTTCAAATAAGTCAATCCAAAAAGACTAGATACCAAATATATCAATTTCATCTTATACTAAGTTTTAAATTGTCAAATATTTTGTACTCACTCTTCATTAAAATAGATAGAATTTCCAAAGTGAAAAAAAGATGAACAAGTGCATGTGAGATATCAAAACTTGCCTGTAGTGGAATGATGAGAACTAGCATTAATGATCCAATAAATGAAGCAACACCTAGTTCCTGGTATAGAAGGATCATAGCTATAATAATGCGGAACGGCGCTGACCATAGTCCATGAAGTTGTTGACATATTTCCTAAATATTGTAAAGGAATATTATTAGCAAATGAAATATGAAATTTGTACATTATCTACACTCCAAAGTTATTGAACATAAATTTAATGCTTTAGCGGCCGCCGTTGTCCTTATAAAAGAAGGATATGGATTCACTCCAATACAAAAAACATGCAGTTGCACACACTATTTGATCTCATATATCGGTTTGAGATAAGTGGGCTCTAATATACATTAACCAAATCATCTTCAAATAATTTTTAATATTGATTGAAGATCAGACAGTCAAGATCAATAACTGCCTTACGCAGTTACGTTGTGAAATCCAAATCCATAGTACAACTAGGATAGCATAGTGGTTTACAAAGCGCTATAACACAAAACTCTCAAGACAAATGAAAATTTGATACAAAATTATAGTTGATGTGAGATATGTATTTAAACATAAGTAAATACTATAATTGCAAACCAATTCTATCCAGTCTTTTAGAAACCGAGCAAGTTCAATTAATTTAATTGTGGAAGTGAGTATTTGTTGTATTTCATAATATTTTTATCCATTAGTAAGTTACTTGAATAAATTGCAAGAGGGGTGGATGAAAATCAACGGATGGATCATTATGTGTGATAAACAATGTATTGAAGATAGTGATTGAATTGTTCTTTTTTGTATGAATTATTGAAATGAAAAGTTTGATAAGTGATCGGAGCCTTTAAGTGTATCGATTAAAGTTAAAGTTGCTAAATGTATGAAATAATTGTATTTGAATGGACAAGTGAAAGAGTTTATTTTATATTACATATTACTAAACAAAATATAATGGAAGCAAAACATAACGGAACTAGTGTGATTTGGAAGGTGCCACAATATAATTTTTGTGAGTTGATAAAATTTTGGAATATGTGGCGTACATATTGATGAGTTGTCATCGATAGAATTTGAATATCTGTTTTAATATATTATAATAGATGTGTTAAATAGTGTGTTGTTAGCATTATTTCTCATTTAATATGTTCAAAGTAATAAAAAAATTAACTTATTCTCTAAATTTCCCTTCATGTGAACTTGTTCCATGAAAAAAGTAATTGAAAAAAATGAAATCTAAATTAGTAATAGAGTATTACAAGAATAATAGCATTAACTATGATATAATTAGTTAACTTTTGTTTATATTTAAAACTACAATAGTATATTTTTATTATTATTATTTATATTCAAGACAAGAGGGAACAAGATGCATCTGGTAAAATTGATTCAGTTATCTATCAACTATGTCACATTATATTGATACAACTATTTGTTTTCACGTCATCGTTTAGTTATATTTGTGAAGAAATGCCTCAAATCAGCAACAACTTGGAGTTGATTATTGTTATAACTGAATTTGGCCAATTTGATTATGACAAAGTAGTTATAGTTAGTTAAGCTAATTTGTTTTAGTATACTACATATAATTGTAAAATGCACTTGTTGCCAGTAGAGTGTGAAGAAAAGAGGTTTATGCAATTACCAAGAGGATTTATATAAAATCATAAAGGAGACTAAGGAAGAGAGAAAATAGAGTGATTGTAAATGGGGAACTTGTATTGTTGTACTTTGAATAGTGAAAGATACAAGGGCACTACAATTGAGAGAAAGGGTTTAATATTGTAAATTCAATACTCATAGTGAATTATTTTGCTGCCTTGCCCGTGACTTAGGTCTCAAGTAATTGAGGTCGAATACATATATCTTAGTGTTATTCTTGCTTTTGTCTTTGCTTTAATGTCATTTTACATTGATCTTTAAAACTGTAGTTCACCAAAACGAAGAACATTCTTCATTTCAGTTCTACACAACGAAGAACGTTCTCCGTTTCAGTTTTACACAAACGAATATCGTTCTCCGTTTTTGCTTATGTTTAGTTTTTGTTGGTTATTCTTTGTTGTAGATCCTATTCTTTGAAACAACATTTGGCGTTGTATGTGGGAAGAAAGGGTAACAATGGGTGGAACTACAAAGTTTGATATTGAAAAGTTCAATGGATAAAATGACTTTGGTCTTTGGAAGATAAAGATGTGTGATGTTCTGGTACAACAACGTTTAGTGAATGCATTTAAGGGTGATCAATAGATGTCCTTCATCAACTATTGGATTTACGGGTGATCAATAGACATAGAGCAGTTGCATGTACTCCTCATCAAAATGGCATTGTTTAAAGGATGAATAGAACATTCTTGGAAAGGGTTAGATGTATGATCTTGAGTGTAGGCCTTCCTAAGACTTTATGTGGTGAAGCTACAGTAACAACAGTGTACCTGATCAATAGATGTCCTTCATCAACTATTGGATTTAAGACTCCAATTGAGATGTGGAGTGGAAAACCAACTGACTACTCTATTTTAAAAGTGTTTGGCTCCTTAGCATTTGTTCACACAAGGCAAGATAAATTGGATCCTAGAGCCATCATATGTGCTTTCATTGGATATCCTACAGGGATAAAAGGTTACAAGTTGTGGAGAGTTGACCAAGGTGTGCCTAATAGTGTTTGATGAAACAAGAATGACCATGATTGACAAGGTACATCAACAAGACAACACTTCAAGCAAGAATATTGAGAGTATTCAAATTGAGGTGGAGTCACATGAAGATCAAAAGAGTAATCATGGAAACATGATTGATACATCACCTGATGATAATGTTGCAACATAACAAAATTTGAACAATTACAACTTGGTAAGGGATAGATAAAGAAGAGTTATCAAGCCTCCAATGAGGTATGGTATTCAAGGAGTTGATGAAGATATTCAAGGAGTTGAACCAAGAAATTACAAGGAAGCCTTTAACAGTAAAGACAAAGAAGCTTGGATGACAATTATGAATGATGAGATGCAGTCACTGGAAAAGAATCAAACCTTAATTTTGGTTGACATTCCTAAGAGTCAATCGAAAATGGGTGTTTAAGAGAAAAAAAAAATGTATTCAAGGTCAATAGAAGATAAGGTTCAAAGCAAGGTTAGTTGCAAAAGGATTTTCTCAACTTGAAGGGATAGATTTCAATGAAGTCTTTGCACTTGTTGTGAAACATTGTTATATCAGAATTCTACTTTTAGTTGTAACTCAAAATGACTTGGAATTAGAGTAGCTTAATGTCAAAACAACAGTTCTTCATGGTGATCTTGAAGAAACCATTTATATGCAACAACCTGAAGGATTTGCTAAAGGTAGCAACGAGGTCTGTCTCTTAAAGAAATCACTGTATGGCCTAAAGCAGTGTCCTAGACAATGGTACCTGAAGTTTAGCTCAAATAAAGACCATATTAAAAGGCTAAAATCTGACCTTAGTATGAGTTTGAGATGAAAGAACTTAGAGAGGCCAAGAGGATCTTTGGTATTTATATAAAAAGGAACATAATGAATGGAGAGTTATTTCTTTCACAAGCTGTCTACTTGAAGAAAGTTGTCACTAAATTCAGAATGCATGAATCAAGACATGTTACTACTCCTTTGGGACAAAATTTCAAATTGTCCATGCAAGACTCACCTAAGACTGATGAGGAGAGACAAAGAATGTGTACCATTGCTTATGCTAGTGGAGTTGGCAGCATAATGTATGGTATGATCTGCAACAAACAAGATTTGGCTTATGCTGTGAATGTTGTAAGCATATTTTATGACAGATCGAAGGGCTTGCATTGGTTAGCACTCAAGTGGGTCATGGTACTTAAATGGATCTTGATGCTTAAATGGTCAATACTACTAGAAAATCAAGTTCTAGTTATGTTTCAACTGCCGAGTTGGAACAGTATGTGGTAGCCCTCTCCACAAACTCAAGTAGAACAATTGCTCTTAATAAGTGTAAAGAAGCTATATGGATTGAAATGACAAGTGAACACCAATTCAATCCTACACACTTGGATCAATTGCTTGGAACACAAGAAATCAACAAAAGTTGAATTCTGAATATGTAAATCGATTGGGAAATCGATTTCATAACAAGGGTGTAAGGAAATCTTAAGTGTTTGTGAATGTGCAATCGATTAGGCAATCGATTAGCTTAATTAAAAATGAAAAACTGCACAAGTCAGTAGCCTCTGATTTGGAGAGTAATCGATTGGTAAATCGATTGAACATTTCACAAATCAAACCTGATGGTAACACATCGATTGGTAAATCGATTGAATGAGTCACAGTGGCACTCCAGTGCTGAGGAAATCGATTGGCAAATCGATTGACAAAGTATCATTTGAAAAATGACCTCACCTGTGACAAATACAATCGATTGGACAATCAATTGTTAACACTTTCATTTTGATAAAGTTTGGTTGCAATCGATTGGCAAATCGATTGAACTAAACACCAGGTAAAAACTTTTCAGGAACATGACACCAAAGCGATTGACAAGTCGATTGATATCAAATAGCTGAGCCACTGTTTTGAAAACAATCGATTGGCAAATCGATTGATATTAAAACTGAATCACTATTTTGAATCACATCGATTGACAAATCGATTGACATCAAAAACCTGAGCCACTGTTTTGAAAACAATCGATTGGCAAATCGATTGAAATAAACTTGTTGAAAACACAGTGAACTCTGAGACTTGGCAAATCGATTGAGTAATCGATTGAAGTTACTTTTATTAAGAGAGTTTCCCAGCAATCGATTAGGAAATCGATTTATGCAAGTCTGGACATGTTTTACTGAAAAGTGTTGTTTTAAAGAATCGATTGGTAAATCGATTAGCTTGTATAGTTTCAAGATTAAAGAAAACCAAGATCGCGATAATCGATTGGCAAATCGATTTAGCTCATTTTATAACTTTACAAAATCGATTGGGAAATCGATTTCGTAGTTGGTTTTTCAGAAACTATATAAGATGTCTTTCAATCTTTATTCTCATAACTTCTAAGAACTTTTACATAACTTTTTCATAACTTTCATAATTTCTCTTATGCTCTCAAAAACGGTTCATGGCAACAAACTAACAACTTCATAATTGTGATTACAGATCTCAATACAGTTTGTTGACAATCTAAGAGAAATGATAATGTGCTCAAGAACAATCCATGAATATCCAGATTTGTGAAGAGCAACATTCATAAAGATTGAAGACCCTTTTGTTTTACGTCTTTTATTCTTTCTGTAATAAATCTTTGAACCAAAACGAACGTTGAAAATCCAGCTAGAAACTGGTGGCTACTTTCTTGGGTGAGAGGTCTCAACAAGAAAGAGTCGTACTTTGATTTTGTGTTAGGCTGCCGATTGTCTACAAGGATCAAAGGGTTGATAGAAAGCCAGCTAGAAACTGGTGGCTACTTTCTTGGGTGAAGAGTGTTCAACAAGAAAGAGTCGCACTGTGATTCTGTGATAGGTTGACGAGTATCTACAAGGATCAGAGGGTATTCAATAGGAAAGAGATCATTAAGATAGATAGGTTTCAGGGAGGAAACTGGACAATCTGTAATTGATTCTTTCTATTGAAGGAGAAGAAAATCTGAAATCCGATTGGATTTTCAGGACTGGACGTAGGTTGTTGTTGACAACCGAACCAGGATAAATCTCTGTGTTTTCTTCTCTAACTCTCTCTCTTTAATTTTCTATATTGCTAACTTTGCATGCCTCAAAATTTAAATTCCGCTGTGCACTTGATACTGATTAATTTGGTAAAGAAAACTGATATATTTTCTGTTATTTCGAGGTCAAGATACCAACAATTGGTATCAGAGCTAACTTCTTGAGAGGTAAAACTTATAAGAAGATGGCCTCAACTGACGTTCTGGGAGAAGGCGCTTCGTTAGCTCGACCACCAGCTTTCAACGGTACAGCCTACATGTACTGGAAGCAAAGAATGCTCATATTTCTGGAAGCAAGTGGCATAGATATCCTTGATGCTGTTGAAAACGGTCCGTACATTCCCAAGATTGCAGGAACTGACAACTCAATGATTATCAAGCCTAGAGCCGACTGGTCAGATGATGACAAGAAGAAGGTTGGTTTCAATGCGAAGGCTAAGAACATCATCACGTCCGCCCTATGTGCAGAAGAGTTCTTTAGAGTGTCCAATTGCAAGTCAGCAAAAGAGATGTGGGACATCCTCCAAGAAACTCACGAAGGTACTACTGATGTTAAGAGAGCTCGTGTGAATACGCTCATGCACGAATATGAATTATTTAGCATGAAGAAAGAAGAGTCAATCAGCGATTTGCAAACCAGATTCACACACATAGTCAACAACCTGCATGCACTAGGAAAAGATGTGGATAATGAACAGCAGATTGGAAAGATCATGAGATGTTTAACCAGAGAATGGCAGCCCAAAATTACCGCAATAGCTGAGTCTAAGGATCTAGCAAAGATGACGACAGCAACATTATTTGGTAAATTGAGGGAACATGAAATGGAATTACAACGACTGGATGAATCCGAAATGGAAAGCAGGAAAAAGAAAGGATTATGCTTGAAAGTACAAACCAAGCAATCTAAACCTGAATCCGATAGCTACTCAGATGGATCCAGCAGTGAAAATGAAGAGACTGAAATCGAATCACTTGTCAAGAAATTTAAGAAGTTTCTGAAGAAGAAAGATAACAAATTCAGAAAACCATCCAGCTCTAAGACTAGTGACATCAAGACAGTTACATGCTACGAATGTGGTAAGATTGGTCACACAAAGTCGGAATGCTACAAACTGAAGAACAAGAATAGAGCTCACAAAGCCAAAAGAGCATATATTGCATGGAGTGACAACGATAACGATGAGTCCTCTGCCTCTTCGGATGAAGAAAAAGTGAATTTATGTCTCATGGCTCACACTAATTCAGAATCTGACAGTGAGGTTAGTTCGCAATTTAATCCAACATATGATGAACTTCAAGAAGCTTTCAATGAATTGCATGATGATTATGTGAAATCCATAAAACAGTTGTTAAGCACAAAGAAAATGCTTGAACAAATGAATGTTGAGCATAAAGAAATTGAAAATTTATGTGAACAACTGAAAAAGGATTCACAAGAAAAATCTGCAAAGTGCATTGAACTTGAAGATACTAGTTGCATCTTTAAAATCTGATTTATTAAATTTTGCAAATAGTAAAGATAAGCTGAATGTCATGCTTAGCAATCAAAGACATGTTTATGAAAAATCTGGTTTAGGATATACACCAAATATGCATGTCAAAAGAAAAAATAAAAACAGATCTGGTATTGGTTATATGCAAACCAGAAATGTCAAACATGGTCAAAAATCTTCTATTGCTAAGAGTATGTATGACACCTTTACTAAACCAAACAATATTCATCCTTTGATGGCAAATGTCATTTCTGTTGTAGAAAGGGACATTTTGTGTCTAATTGCAAATTTAAAAAATTAGCCAATCAAGGATGGAAGCAAGTTTGGATAGCAAAAGAATCTGTGTTTAAGACTGACCCCCCAGGACCCAATCTGAATTGGGTACCTAGATCCAAAAATTAATTATGTTTTTGCAGGTGTACTTGACATCCACCAAGCAAGATTGATATTTGAAAGTGGATGCTCAAGACACGTGAAATGAGACAAGTATGAGAATCTTGTCTTTAACATTAAATGAAGATTAAATGAAGAAAGATTGGTCAACATAGTTGTGTTGATGACAGAGAAAAAGAGTCAATGGCAGTTAATCAGAAGTTTTGTTTGGGATTAAATCGATTGAGTAATCGATTTCGAGTTTGCTCTTTGTTTGTTTAAAGAATCGATTTGGGAATCGATTTGGTTAGCCCAGACTTCAGATTTTGTGGAAAAATATTTTTGTAACAATCCCGAGCATCGATTTGGAAATCGATTGATTAAGTGTTCAGTATTTGACTTTTGGGACAATCGATTTGGACATCGATTAAGTAACACGGCAAATCGATTTGGGAATCGATTAGGAAAATGACCGTTGCGTACTTTTTTACTAGCCGTTGGACATCATTATTACACAATCGATTAAGGATTCGGTGTAACGGTAAACCAATCGATTGGGCAATCGATTGATAAGGGTAAAAGTATAAAAACGAACAGGTCTAAATCGATTTCTTCACTGTTTCAACCCAGATTTCTATATTTTCTTTCTCTGCTTCATCTTCTTCCTCTGTCTCTGCAACTGATATCTGCAACTGAATCTGAACTCTATCTTCACTCATCTCCTCTATTTGCAACCATGGCCCGCGTGAAACAAACACAAGCCCATACTCCTTCACCTTCATCATCTTCAACCAGTGAAACTCCCTCTCCGCCACCTACTGTGTCTAAAAGAATTCCGATTCCTACACACAAAATTCTTGCAAAGGACAAGGGCAAGGCTCCTGCTCCTATTCCAGAAAAGATCAAGAAAAGGAAGGAACCACCAAGTGAGAAGTTGTTGGCTGATGCTATGAAAGAAATTGCTCAGAAGAAAAAGAAACCGGTTACTTCACCCCTAGTTAAGAAAACTCCAGCACCTAAAGAGAAGGATGTGGAAGTTATCATTCCAGCAGAGTTTCTTAAACGGAAAATTCATGAAGGCAGAACCCTAGACTTTGGTTTCTTTGATACAGAAGGCTTCACATTCCAGAATCATCTGAGATTTCATGGTCTTGAAGGTTTTCTTTCATCTACTTTGGACAGCTATCCGAGATTGATACGAGAATTTTATGCAAATTTCAAGCTCACTGATGACGGGTTCAAAACTCAGGTTAAAGGTAAAAAGTTATCAATGTCTTTTGAAGACTTTGCTGAGTTGACAGGATTGCCATTTCATGGACAATCAATAGACGGCAGTTCTGATGCGGATGCAGCCGACGAAGGTTGGGAAGCATCGCTGGACAGGCACACTGCAGTGAAAGACATCATGGTTGATGGTTTTGTGGAAACCATCTCATTGCCGATTGGTCAGATGAAGGTACAGCAACGCATGCTCATGTATACATTAACAAGAATGCTTGTACCTCGATCAGGAAATCATGCTGTTGTTCAGAAGCTTGATATTATATTATTATGGGGATTGTCCAAGGAACTTAAGATGAGTTGGACATGGATTGTGCTAAGGCACATGTTAGAAGCTTCACACAGTAAGATCATGTTGCCTTATCCGCAGTTGGTTACAAAGGTTCTCAAGCACTTCAAGGTATCGTTGTTGAATGAAGAATCTGCAAAGACTACACTTATCTTCGGCGAAGCGATTGTGAATCAGATGAAACTGAAGAAAGTAGATAATGTTTGGATTAGACCAATGCCAAATGTTGAACCAACTCCTCCACAAGCATCTGAATCAGCAGCTGAGGCTCCTGCATTTGTTTCAAAGCTGATGGAATTTATGGCAGCTCAAATGGAACACAAACGCCAAAATATTAGAGTCAAATGCAAGGATGGAAGCTACCTTGACATCTATCCAAACATCCCTGAAATCAGTTGTTCAGGATGTTGCTGCAATTCAAGCGCATCTAGGCCTCAAGCTATCTTTTGAAGACATAGCGCATATTGGTCGACAAGCAACTGAGGAACCACAGCCAGATCCTCTAGATCGGTCTGCGACTCACGGTGAGGAGACACCAGCTGAGGATAATACAGCGGTCTCTACCTCTCCCCTGGATGATAGTGAGAACCAGCCCACTTTAGGAGATTAGATGGTCAAGTTTCTTATTTGTGTTGTCTTATTTTTGTTTGTCTTGCTGTTTTTGCTGTTTTATGTTTTATTAATATATATGTATGAGCAAATGTATTAATTGTTATCATATAAATACTGCCATACTACATCTGTTGCATATTTGTTTTGTTCTGATCTGATATACAAGTTATATGATTTCATTTCCTATGCTTATGTTCTTTAACATAGGGGGAGGAATTGTTTTCTGCCTTTTTGCCTTAATTGACAAAGGGGGAGAAAAATTATAACTTGATAACTTGATAATATGCTTGTTGTTGCATTATTAAGGGGGAGCATCTGATGATGTTTGTTTTTGCTCTGATACTTAATAATGTAATAATACTATACTCATGCTGTTTTGACACATGCTCTGATGATCTGTATTGGTACATATTTAAAATGCTATGAATTGGTTTCTTTGGTATGATTTTGAAATGGTTTGATATGCTCAAGTTACAATTGTATGAATTGTCAATTATGCCAAAAAGGGGGAGATTGTTGGATTTTGATCCTTTGATTCCTAATTTTGACATAATTCACAATTCAACAATATTCATACTTAATATGATAAATCTAATATTTCAATTGAGCAAAATTTCAGGAACACCAATTCAATCCTACACACTTGGATCAATTGCTTGGAACACAAGAAATCAACAAAAGTTGAATTCTGAATATGTAAATCGATTGGGAAATCGATTTCATAACAAGGGTGTAAGGAAATCTTAAGTGTTTGTGAATGTGCAATCGATTAGGCAATCGATTAGCTTAATTAAAAATGAAAAACTGCACAAGTCAGTAGCCTCTGATTTGGAGAGTAATCGATTGGTAAATCGATTGAACATTTCACAAATCAAACCTGATGGTAACACATCGATTGGTAAATCGATTGAATGAGTCACAGTGGCACTCCAGTGCTGAGGGAATCGATTGGCAAATCGATTGACAAAGTATCATTTGAAAAATGACCTCACCTGTGACAAATACAATCGATTGGACAATCAATTGTTAACACTTTCAATTTTGATAAAGTTTGGTTGCAATCGATTGGGAAATCGATTGAACTAAACACCAGGTAAAAACTTTTCAGGAACATGCTACCAAATCGATTGGTCGATTGATATCAAATAGCTGAGCCACTGTTTTGAAAACAATCGATTGGACGATTGATATTAAAACTGAATCACTATTTTGAATCAATCGACCTGAGCCACTGTTTTGAAAACAATCGATTGGCAAATCGATTGAAATAAACTTTTTGAAAACACAGTGAACTCTGAGACTTGGCAAATCGATTGAGTAATCGATTGAAGTTACTTTTATTAAGAGAGTTTCCCAGCAATCGATTAGGAAATCGATTTATGCAAGTCTGGACATGTTTTACTGAAAAGTGTTGTTTTAAAGAATCGATTGGTAAATCGATTAGCTTGTATAGTTTCAAGATTAAAGAAAACCAAGATCGCGATAATCGATTGGCAAATCGATTTAGCTCATTTTATAACTTTACAAAATCGATTGGGAAATCGATTTCGTAGTTGGTTTTTCAGAAACTATATAAGATGTCTTTCAATCTTTATTCTCATAACTTCTAAGAACTTTTACATAACTTTTTCATAACTTTCATAATTTCTCTTATGCTCTCAAAAACGGTTCATGGCAACAAACTAACAACTTCATAATTGTGATTACAGATCTCAATACAGTTTGTTGACAATCTAAGAGAAATGATAATGTGCTCAAGAACAATCCATGAATATCCAGATTTGTGAAGAGCAACATTCATAAAGATTGAAGACCCTTTTGTTTTACGTCTTTTATTCTTTCTGTAATAAATCTTTGAACCAAAACGAACGTTGAAAATCCAGCTAGAAACTGGTGGCTACTTTCTTGGGTGAGAGGTCTCAACAAGAAAGAGTCGTACTTTGATTTTGTGTTAGGCTGCCGATTGTCTACAAGGATCAAAGGGTTGATAGAAAGCCAGCTAGAAACTGGTGGCTACTTTCTTGGGTGAAGAGTGTTCAACAAGGAAGAGTCGCACTGTGATTCTGTGATAGGTTGACGAGTATCTACAAGGATCAGAGGGTATTCAATAGGAAAGAGATCATTAAGATAGATAGGTTTCAGGGAGGAAACTGGACAATCTGTAATTGATTCTTTCTATTGAAGGAGAAGAAAATCTGAAATCCGATTGGATTTTCAGGACTGGACGTAGGTTGTTGTTGACAACCGAACCAGGATAAATCTCTGTGTTTTCTTCTCTAACTCTCTCTCTTTAATTTTCTATATTGCTAACTTTGCATGCCTCAAAATTTAAATTCCGCTGTGCACTCGATACTGATTAATTTGGTAAAGAAAACTGATATATTTTCTGTTATTTCGAGGTCAAGATACCAACATGTGTGTCCTTCGTTGTTTTTGTTTGGCTGGTTTGGTCATGCATTTGCGAAAACGAAGTTATTACATGTTAATGTGTCTTGAAGTTCAAGTCTGGGAGGAGCCCTACTCTAATAGGTGATACCAGGAATGAAAGTTATACATTTTATTTTTACTTATTTAATTAGAAATAACATTTTGTATGAACCTTATAAGTACTAGTAAGTTTTTGGAATTAAATTAAGAATTATTGTTAATTTAGTTTGTGGAGATTGCACTATTTTAATTAAGAAATAAAGTTGAACTGTTACGTGTGTATTAGAGGAACGTGATATCCTAGATTAGTTAAAAAAAAAGTTTTTCCTTGGAACAAATTTTTATTTATCCGTTGCAAATTGAATAGAAATACGATATAAATTATATATAATATATATATATATATATATATATAATATATATTATTTTGGGGTTTAAGGTGTCACACTTGGAGTTTGTTATCTTTCCTAAGGATTTAAGAGCCAAAGGACTTGACTTTTTCTTGGATTTATCTGCAACCAGTTCAATGTCATGATCTGGGTGAACTCGCCATCTCTTTTAGAGGTAGTTTGTTTACATCCTTAGCCTCTTAAATTGCTTTTACCTTTGATTTCCACTTGCTAGGAAGACTTCTGAGAATTTTCTTGATGTGGTCAGATGTAGTGTAACTCTTTTAGGGGACCTTTAACCAGGAAACTAAAGTTTGGATCTAGAAAATATTGTTTCAATGTATTCATCTTCTTTAATCTGAAAAAGTTCATACTTCTTGACTAGTAAAATAGCCTTAGATTCTTCTACTTGTTTATTTCCTTCGTAATTGAGAACTAGAGCATCAAAGATACTTTTTGTTGTTTCTTTGTTACTGCATTTTCAAACTCTTTACAGGTGATAACATTCATCATGAAAGTTCTTGCTTTAAGATGTATCTTGTATTGTTTCTTTCGATTAGCGTTGAGATTCTTTCTAGATATATCAACACTAGCATCATCTTTTGGAGCCTCAGAGTCATCTTCGACTATGTCGTAGAGTTCAGGATCATGAGAGATGTAGAAATTTATGAGGCACGTTTCAGATCGCGTTCACCAGACTTAAAGTATGGAAATTAAAAGTAGAGTCTTGGTGTTCCTTTAACTTAAACAAAACATTAGACGATGCAATGTGAACTCATAAGGAATAACTTGTTGTAAATACTGCACTCTAAAACATAACATTAGTGCTTTAAATTATTTCCACAAAATAATATTGTTATCGTCAAAACATGTAGGGGTCATGATTATTCAATTTCACTCACAATAAAAGTAAGGAAACATATTAACCATGAGTACACTACGAGTATCTGCACCAAATAAGTACCCATACTTCATAGGTTAGAGGTGTTTTCTTAACATGTTTTTGTTTATGCATTTTTGTAATTTGATTTTAAATATCTCTACTTCTTTTATTCTTTCATCTTATTTTTACTTTTTCATTTGTTATTGCTTAATTATTTTCAATAGTCACATTCATTAGGTATTAATTTGACTGTAAAATTGTAAGCATTTCATTTATTTTTTTTACGTTTATTATTTTAACCATTTATATTTACCAATTAGAGACTTTGGAGATAGAGTTAGTTTTGGGAGAGTGGCTGATAAATCTCTTTCCGTTTACTTTGATCTTAATTTGGATGAGTGACTGATCAATCTCCTTTTCGTTTATACTTAAAACAGTAGGTATATACTTTCAAGAGGCAATTTGGGAGGTCAATTGAAGATCACATGGATGAGTTTAACAAGATTGTTTTAGATCTTGAAAATATTGATGTAAAATTGGATTATGAGGATCAGGCCCTACCGTTGATAAATTCATTACCAAGCTCTCTTGAAAATCTATGTGATACACTCCTTTATGGTAGAGATTCTTTGTCATTAGAAGACGTACAAGTTGCACTAATCTCCAAATAATTTAAAAGGAAGTCATACGGGAAATAAGAAAGCAGTGTGAAAGATTATTTATCAAGGCCAAGACAGGGAAGAAGAATAAAAAATAGAAGAATAAGTTTCAGAATAAAGAAAATGACAAGTTTAAAATGAAGTGTTTCATATGCAAGAAATAGGGGAATTTAAAGAAAGAATGCACATATTGGAAATTATTAAATAGTGATGATGATTATGGAAATGCATCTATAGCCTTTGAAGGATATGAAAGTACATAAGTTCTTATGACAAATTCAACTGAAATAATGAATGATGATTGGGTGCTTGACTCAAGATGTTCATTTCACATAACCTCAAATAGAGATTGGTTTCTTAATTACAAAGAAACTAATGGAGGCACAGTGATTATGGGGAACAAATCAACCTGCAAGGTAGTTGAAATTGGCTCAATCAAGCTGAAGCTGGAAATGAAAATAGTAATGTCGATTTACAAGGAATGGGGTGTTTGAATTGTAAATGTTCCTATTTAAAAATTCATGAAAAAGTCTAAATATTTAACTCAAAAAATGATTTGGTTAAGAAAACAGAAAACGGAGAACGTTTCTTGGTTAGCTTAAAAAAAATTCAATTTATGTTTTAACTCAGTTAAATCAATCAAGCTTATTAAATAAAGAGGTAAGAGAAAGAATACCACACAAAGATGTATCCTGGTTCACCCAACATGGGCTACGTCGAGTCCTCACAACTGTGAGATTTTCCACTAAGTATTCAAAACAAAGAATCTTCTTGGTTTTACATCACCTAGCTTAGATCAACCTTGATATGTTACAAACTCTATTTCTTTCCACCCAGAAAGCAATTTAATCACATATCAACCTTGATATGATTTCTTACAATATATTCAAACTATACTAAAAACTCTTATAGTTTGAGTTTTATAATATAATGAGATTGTTTTGATAGAATCTGAGATGTCTCAACTCTTGTTTGAGATTTGATTCTTTACAAAGAATTCAGTATAATAATAATAGAGTATGATATATAATCAGAACTGAATCTTTCTTGTGAAAATGAGAATTTCAAGTAAGTAAATCTGAATGATTTGTGAGACTTGATAGCACTTGAACTTATACTATTTCCATGGGCATTGGCCTTTCTTTTATAGGCGTTTTGGAGCATTTAATAATGGTCAAAAGAGATGTTGGTAGTGCTCTGTCTGTTTTGACCAAAACCAATATATATGAATAAAAATAATCCAGCCTTTGAACATTTTTGAAACCTGTTTGACTGGGCTGGTTTATTCATTCTTGATCAGATTACATTTGTGTTTAATGATCCTTTATGCTTCATATGTATTTGTTGATGTTATATCTTCGATCTGGAGACTTGATTGTGTCCAAAACAATTTGGAGAATGATGATGAACTTCTATAGAACTAAGGAGATTGATAATGAACTTCTGCAGAAACGGAGATTGATTATTAATCTGGACTATCAGTTTTTGAACTTTCTGGAGATTGATGATCAATATGGAGGTTCAGTTTTGATCATTTCGGATGACTTCCTGATGTCTTGTATAGATCAAGATTGATTAACTTTCTTGATAGTTTGGCTGAAGAAGATTTAGACTTATTTTAACTAGCTTGGTTCATGACCTATTATTTTAGTGATTTGAATGTCTTCTTTGACTGGAATGGATCCTACTTGTTCCTTGCCAAGTACTGATAACCTTAGTATAAAATTCAGAGGCATAATCTTCTTTGAACTAATGGAGATTGATTGATCTTGAGGCTGTGATGATCAGTCTTGATCCTGGAGAACAGTCTCCGTTTTATCCAAAACGTTCTTGTTTCTTTATCTGTTCAATTTTTATCTGATTTCTTTGCTTTGCTTTGCTTTGCTTGATTCCTATCTTTGAATTAATTCACTAAAAATCACAAGTTAAACTAACATAATATTTTAGATTCATAATTAAACATTATTAATTAACCTTTGTTTATTTTCATCAAAACTTTAATTTGAAAGTATGTCTTAACAGGAAAATGGAACTATGAAGATTTTGTTAAAAGTCAGACATGTTCCATAGCCGAAAAGGAAATTAATTTATCTAGGAATGCTAGAAGAAGTTGATTGTTCATACAAAGTAGAGAAAGGTACTCTAAAAGTGATAAAAGGATCATTGGTAATCATGAAGAGAAAAAGGGATCATGGTATCTATATTCTCAATGGTTAAGTAGTGACAGGATTGGCAGTTGTGGTAGTTCAAGCATCAAGCAAAACCAGTTTGTGGTATCAAAGGTTGGGACATGTACGCCTAAGAGGAATGCAGGTTATGGACATGCAATGCATGCTAGGTGGTGACAGGATTGGCGATCTTGAATTTGTGAGCATTGTGTGTATGGAAAGATGCATAGAGTCAAGTTTTCTACATGAAGCATTGCTTAAAAGGAATTCTAGAATATGTTCACAGTGATCTTTGGAGCCCTACCATAATTGCTTCACATAGAGACAACAAGTATTTCATTACATTTCTTGATGATTATAGTAGAAAAGTATGGATTTACTTGTTGAAAAGTAAGGATGAAGCATTCAAAATCTTTAAAGATTGGAAATCTATGGTTGAAAAACAGAATTGGCAAAAGGATTAAGACCTTAAGCACAGACAATGGTCTTGAATTTTGCAGTGAGGAGTTCAATAGTTTTTGCAAAACTCATGGTGTGAACAGACATAGGATTGTAAGAAACACCTGCTTGAAAGACAATGGTCCTGAAAGGATGAATAGAACCCTGTTTGAAAGAATGAGGTGCATCTGGTCAAATGTAGGCATGCCTGCACAGTTTTGGGGGAAAGTTGTCCATGTAGCTTGCTATTTGATAAGTCTTAGTCCTTCAATTGCAATTGAACTCGAAACTCCTCAAGAAATATATATTGGACATGCTGCTAATTACAGTCACCTAAAGGTATTTAGATGTGATGCATACTATCATGTAAACGAAGGGAAGCTAGTTCTTCGAGCCAATAAAATGTACATTGTTGGATATCCAAGTGGTGTAAAAGGTTATAGAATATGGTGTCCTAAAAATAGGAAATGTATCATCATTAGAGATGTTAAGTTTCACGAGGTTGATCTATATAAGTTCTTAACCAGGGCTATAAATGAAAGTTCACATTAAACTAAAGTTGAGAGGTTTGATCTTGAGGTGGAGCAAGCTGCAGAAAAGGAGAAAGATCAACAGAAACCAAGAATGTTCCATGTTTTTGATCAACGACAAGCTCAACAAGATAAGACTGATACAACTGAACATGTTATGTTTCCAGACCTTGATAATCCAGAAGAACGGGAATTAGATGACTACAATCTCATCAAGGGCAGAGAAAGAAGGACATCAAAACTCCCTCAAAGATATGGTTATGCATACATGGTTAGTTATGAATTACATGTTGCTGAAGAAATCATATATAATGATCCTATGAACTATAATGAAGTTGTCAGGTCTTAAGACAAAGACAAATGGCTGTTAACTATGATTGAGGAGCTGAAATCACTGGAGAAGAACAATAATAGGGAACTCATACTTAAGTTTGCCAACTACAGAATTGTAGGTAGCAAATGGATCTTCAAGAGGAAGGAAGGAATTCCAGGAGTAGAACCACCCAGGTTCAAAGCAAGACTTGTAGCAAATGGATTCACTCAAAAGGAAGGGGTGGACTACAATGAGATATTTTCTCCTATAGTCAAACATGCTTCTATAAGGATAATTCTAGCCATGGTAGCACACTTTGACATGGAGTTAGAATAGATGGATGTCAAAACAACCTTTTCCATGGTGATCTGAACGAAACAATCTTAATGCAACAACTAGATGGCTTTAAGACTCAAGGAAAAGATGATTGGGTCTGCTAGCTAAAGAGATCACTTTGGGCTAAAGCAATCACCAAGACAATGGTATTTGAGGTTTGATTCGTTCATGCTCATTCAAAGGTATGCTAGAAGTAATTTTGATAGTTGTATGTATTACAAACAAGTATCATCAGCAACGTACATTTATTTGATGCTATATGTGGATGACATGCTAATAGCATCTAAAAGTATGAAAGAAATAGAAAAATTGACATGCAAATAGCATCAAAAGTTGGTACATGTAACCCATCAAAAATAACATGTCAAGCTGATAATATTAGTATAGGTACAGTCTTCCATTTTAAAACAGATACAAATCAAAAGAAGACGTCTGATCCCTCTATGTCAACCTAATCTGATCATTCTCCAAAACAACTAAACACTCTGAGTGATCTCCACGCGCCCCGTAAGATCCTCCTAACATAGCTCCAGTCAGGCATTCCCCTCTACATTCCCATCCACAGGGTACGAACCGGTAGGATTGTCCTGGCTCTCATCTTAGGGCAAAGCCCAAATTTCCACAATAGTTATAAAGGGTCACCAACCGAAATTAACAATTAACACATAACATTTAAGTTTTTAAATGCACAAAATAACCTTTCAACTAAGCATGCACCTTAAAAGGATTTTCCATATGCTAAAAGTTCATATCATGCTTGCCAATTAAAAATGAAATCAAAATAAAGTTCTTAATCCATCAAGTAATACATAACTAATCAAGACATTGATAAATCAATGAGCAATCTATTATCTAACTCAAAATAAGAATTTCTACTAAGCCAATCGATTTCCAAATCGACTTCCTGAAGGTTTTTAGTGAAATTTGAATTCTGGGCTTAATTCAATCGATTGGGCAATCGATTGACAGGATAGTTGAGCCCCTTACTTAATGCAATAAATTTTCCAAATCGATTTTTGTAACACCCCGTTTTTCAAAGCGAGGGTATAATTTTTTTTTTGAAAGTAATTAAACATAAAGCAGAGAAATAGATAAAGAAATGCCTTTGGATAAATAATTGAGTCATTATAATTTACAAGCAGCGGAAAAGTTTCTCCAATTATAAATCCAAAACATTTACACAACAACAAATAGTACATGGAACCCATTCAAGTAAAAAGTCAAACTGACAATATTAGTACAAGTACAGTTTTCCAAACTAAAAATACTCCAATCCAAAAAGAAGGACACCTAGTCCCTATACATCATCCTAATCTGATCATCCTACCAAAAAGCTATACACCCTGAGTATCTCCACGCGCCCCGTGAGATCCTCCTAACGTAACTGCAGTCACGCGTTCCCATCTCCATTCCCGTCCGTAGGGTACGAACCGGTAGGACCGTCCTGACTCTCATCTGAGGGCAAAGCCCAGATTTCCACAATAATTGTAAAGGTTCACCAACCGAAATTAACAGATAACACATAACATTTAAGTTTAAAATGCACAAAATAACCTTTCAACTAAGCATGCACCTTAAAAGGATTTTCCATATGCTAAAAAGTCCATATAATGCTTGCCATTAACAATGAACTCAAAATGAAGTTCTCAAACCATCAAGTAATACATAACTGACCAAAGCATTGATAAATCAATTGAGCAATCGATTATCTAACTCAAAATAAGTACTTTGCTGAGCAAATCGATTGCCAAATCGATTTGGTCAGTTCTGCTGAGTTTCTGCATGACCAAATCGATTTCTAAGTCGATTTCGTCAGTTCTGATGAGTCCCTGGGTTGCCAAATCGATTTTCCAAATCGATTTCGGCAGTTTTGCTGAGTTCCTGCCTCTCTGCCAATCGATTTCCAAATCGATTTCTTAAAAGATTTTGAAAGACATATTTATACAATCGATTGGCAAATCGATTAGGTTAAAATAGTGAACTTCCTGCAACTCATCCAATCGATTGGGAAATCGATTTCCCTAATCATTTTTCCAAAAATTCATGAATTAACTCAAGTCATTCCTAATCAAGTCCACAACCTAACACTTAGCAATTCCTATGCGATTACCACGACAAATGGGATCTCGATAACCATCATACTTACACCCAATAACCAACACATAACACTTAGCACCTTCAACGTAATTACCACGATAAATCAAAATTCAAATCACTCAATCATAAACTCAAATCAAATACGACTCGCATGCCAAGCACCCTAATGCAATGCGTATATGCCAAAATGCATGGACTCGGAATTCCAAACCAAAAACCCTCCTCGAAGGGCCGTAAATCATAATTGTACCGCCTATCGCAGGCCAAAGTACCAATTACCGAGGTGCCACCTATCACGGGTCAGCACGATTTACTAAAATGCGTAAATCATAAACGTAC
>PGWS01003341.1:0-18055 GCA_002896235.1 Cicer reticulatum
GAAAAACTCCCTATGAGTTATACAAGGGTAGAAAACCAAACATCTCTTACTTTAGGGTCTTTGGATGTAAGTGTTTTGTATTAAACAATGATAAAGAACATCTAGGAAAGTTTGATCCTAAGGCAGATGAGGGTATTTTTCTAGGTTATTCCCAGTCTAGTAAGGCCTATAGAATCTACAATAAAAGAACCAAAACTATAGAGGAATCTGTTCATGTAAAGTTTGATGAAATGTTTGCTGAAAACTTGAACAACACTCCTCCTATAGTTAGTGATGTTGTAGAATCTGAACCAATAGAACCTAATGAACCTGTACCTCCAAACAACCTTGATTGTGTAGAACCTATTAGGGAAGATTATTTACCTAAGGAATGGAAGTTTAACAAAAACCATCCCATTGACAATATTATTGGAGAGATTTCAAAAGGAGTGTCAACTTGAAAATCCCTCAGACATTTTTGTAACTTTACAGCCTTTGTATCTCAAGTAGAACCCAAAAACATAAAGGAAGCTCTTATGGACCATGACTAGATAGATGCCATGCAAGAAGAGCTCAATCAGTTTGAGAGAAACAAAGTGTGGATTCTAGTTCCAAAACTAGAAGATAAACATGTCATAGGAACTAGGTGGGTCTTTAGAAACAAAATGGATGAGAATGGGGTAATTACTAGGAATAAAGCTAGGCTAGTGGCCAAGGGTTACAACCAAGAGGAGGGGATTGACTATGATGAAACCTATGCCCCTGTAGCTAGACTAGAAGCCATTAGAATTCTGCTTGCTTATGCATGTATAATGGACTTTAAACTATATCAAATGGATGTAAAAAGTGCCTTTTTAAATGGAGACATCCATGAGGAAGTCTTTGTTAGTCAAACACCTGGTTTTGAAGATCCTATGTTTCCAAATCATGTGTTTAAACTGACAAAAACCCTCTATGGCTTGAAACAAGCTTCAAGAGCTTGGTATGAAAAGCTAAGCAATTTCCTCATACAAGAAAACTTTTTAAGAGGAAATGTAGACAAGACACTTTTTATAAAAACAAAAGGAAAAGACATTCTATTGGTCCAAATTTATGTTGATGACATAATCTTTGGATCAACAAACAATAAGCTTTGCAAAGAATTTGAAAATACAATGAAAGGAAAATTTGAAATGTCCATGATGGGAGAATTAACTTACTTCTTGGGATTTCAAATCAAGCAAAGCAAGAATGGCATTTTCCTAAGTCAAACCAAATACTGTAATGATCTTTTAAAGAAGTTTGGTTTTGATAAGTTTAAATCCATTGATACACCCATGAGTCAAGCTTGTCATTTAGATAGAGATGAGAAGGGAAAATCTGTTGATGTGACAATGTTTAGAGGCATGATAGGATCCTTACTATACCTTACAGCTAGTAGACCAGACATTATGTTTAGTGTGTGCATGTGTGCTAGATACCAAGCCAATCCAAAAGAATCCCATCTAAGTGCAGTCAAAAGGATTTTTAGATATCTTATAGGAACCAAAAATCTAGGTTTGTGGTATCCTAAGGGATCTACTTGCACTCTAGTTGGTTATTCTGATTCTGATTTTGTTGGCTGCAAATTGGACAGGAAAAGTACATCTGGTACTTGCCAACTATTAGGGAACTCACTTGTATCTTGGCATAGCAAGAAACAAAATAGTGTTGCACTTTCAACAGCTGAAGCTGAATATGTAGCTGCTGGAAGCTGTTGTGCACAAATTTTATGGATGCAACAACACCTTTCTGACTTTGGTGTTGATCTAGGTATTGTGCCTATCATGTGTGATAATACTAGTGCTATAAATATCACTAAGAACCCTGTCATGCATTCTAGAACCAAACATATAGAGATTAGGCATCACTTTATTAGGGATCAATTTCAACAGGGTAAGATCAAGCTTGAATATGTCAATACAGCTGATCAGTTGGCTGATATTTTCACCAAAGCCTTACCCAAGGACAGTTTCTTCTTTATAAGAATGAAACTTGGTATTATAGATCTCAATGAAATCTGATCCTTGTGACAAAATCGATTGAAACATCGATTATCCTGTGACCAGATAGGAAAACAGCATTACAAAATCGATTGTATAATCGATTTATGATGCACAGTGTTTTAATTGGCAAAATTGAAAACACGATAATCGATTGCATAATCGATTTATGTTACATAGTGTCTTATTTGTCTATGTCACAAACACTAGAATCGACTTCATAATCGATTTAGCACATCTCAGAAGTCAAAATGCTGGAGTATACATCAACTCAATCGATTGAGAAATTGATGGAAGATTTGGAAAATCTTTAAAAGAATCGATTTGATAATCGATTGTTTAGTTAAGACATCCACAAATTTGAGAAGTTTTCCAACCTCTAACCCGAGCATCGATTGGGAAATCGATTGAATCAGATTTTTAGAACCTCCACTTATATGAATCGATTTGGAAATCGATGCTGAGATTAGAAGATTTCTGAACTTATGAGGAAATAGATTTGGACATCGATTTATCAAACTGAAGGATCAATGACGAAATCGATTTGGAAATCGATTTACAAGACCACTGTTGGAGAAAAATTATAACCGTTGGAAGTGGTTGTAATGGATACATTTCATCTCACTCAAGTAACGGTAACACAATCGATTGGACAATCGATTTGGTGAACCCAAAAGTGAAATAAAATTGATTGGGAAATCGATTCTGAACAGTTCTATATAAATCCCTAAATCGATTTCTCAACCCACTTTCACCATCAGTTCATATTTTCTCACCCAACTTCGAATTTCTCTGTGTCTTAATCTTTCTCAATCATCTCAAACAACTTATATCTCCAAACTATACAATGGCAAGAGTAAAGCAAACTGCACCTCAATCATCTTCGTCTAAATCAGTTTCCCTAGATTCTTCTTCAACATCTAGTGGAAGAACACCCTCCCCTCAACCTCCTTCACCTCCTGCTAAAAGAGTCTCAATACCTACTCATAAGGCATTAGCTAAAGACAAAGGGAAGGCTGTTGCAATCACTCAAGAAACAACAAAAAAGAGGAAAACTCGTCCATCTGAGAAACTCATGGGGGATGCCATGAAAGGAGCAACCCAGAAAAAGAAGAAGACTACATCTTCCCCCAAACCAAAGAAGGTTAAGCCTCCCAAAGGCAAACCAGTTGAAGAAATTTCTTTCCCTTCTTCTTTCTTAAAAAGGAAAATCCAAGAGGCTAGAACTCTGGATTTTACCTATTTTGACTCAAATGGGTTTACTTTCCAAAATCACTTGAGATTTCATGGTTTAGTGGATTTCCTTTCCTGTTCTCTGGAAATCTACCCAAGGCTGATTAGAGCCTTCTACTCTACCTTCAAACTCACCAATTCTGGATTCGAGGTTGAAGTCAAGGGTAAGAAAATCTCAATGACTTTTGAACAATTCTCCAAGCTTTCAGGACTACCATTCTTTGGAGCAGCTATTGATGGAAGAACAAGTCCTGATTCAACTGATGACGCTTGGGAATCATCAGTGGATATGCATACGGCTATTCAGGACCTGATGATGGAAGGTTTTGTTGAGAAAGTATCCCTTCCAACCGGTCAGATGAAGGTTCATCATCGTATGCTGATGTATGTGCTAATACGGATGTTAGTACCTCGATCTGGAAATCACGTTGTTGTACAGAGGCTGGATATCATTCTGCTTTGGGGCCTGTACAAGGAGCTCAAGATGAGCTGGGCTTGGATTGTGTTGATGAACATGGTTGAATCAGCACAAGGCAAGCTACTGCTCCCCTACCCCCAATTGATTACAAAGATTCTGAGGCACTTCAAGGTTTCATGTGCCAATGAAGAATCAATTAAGACCACTCTAACCTTTGGTGAATCCATTGTAAACCAGATGCAATTGAAAAGGATCAATGGCATTTGGACAAGGATACAACCAAGTGCTGATCAAGCACAACCAAGTGCTGAACCAACTGAACCAGCTGAAGCACAACCTGAGCTTTTGGCTAAGCTGCTAGAGCTTATGGAATCTCAGGCTGCCCACAATGCAAGGGTAGAAGCCTCTCTTAAGGAACTCCAAGCTAGCTTAAATTCAGGGGTTCAAGACATTGCTGCCATCCAAGAGCACTTGGGTCTCAAAATGTCTTTTGAAGACATTGTTGAGATTGGCAGGCAAGCAGCTGGAGAACAAAATCCTACCAATCTAGAAAGTGCTGAACCTCATGGTGAGGAGACACTTGCTGAGGATAATACAGCAGTCTCAACCTCTCCCGTTGATGATAATGAGGAGCAGTCCTAGTTTAGTTGATTAGGATTTCGTTTTTTTCTTTGTTGCTTTGTAATTTTTTTTTGTATATATCTGATGCTTCTTTTTGATTAATCACTCTCTCTTGTATATATTTCATTTTGTATTCAATGACAAAAGGGGGAGATTGGTTTAACTTTGTGATATTACATTGGTGATTGGTATCAAATTGAACATGTGCTATTGATTATATGTTGCTCTAATTATGTTATGATGCTCTGATTATGTGATATTGCCCTGCTTAACTAGTAACTTGTGATATCTGATACATAATGCACTCTGATACATAATAATGTACCCTGTTTGTACTCTGATACATAATTTTGTATAAGCGATAATACTCTGATTAACTATATCTGATACTATGTTGTTAAAATGTATCATAAACTCTAAAATTCAGGGGGAGATTCTAAAATAATCTCAAGGTTAAAGCTGTGTGTTTGTCATTAAATCAAAAAGGGGGAGTTTGTAAGTCATGAGCTTCCCTGGTCATGTTTTTGATTTAATTCCCAAACACACAATACATATGAAGTATTTGATTGATCTAATGATTTGAATTGAGAAACATTTCAGGCAAACAAGAAGACACTATACACTTGTAACAAAAGCTTGGAACTCAAGAATCAACCAAAATTGAAGGATGTGCTTGTGATTAGTTGTCATAGTAGTTGTTTTAGTAGACTAATCACTACATGGTTTCATTACTTAAGTTTTGCCAAAGAAAATAAATCAATCAACTAATAAGTCAAATGATGAATCAATTGGGCAATCGATTGTCCTGACTCAGAAACAAGAGTTTATACTACGTATATCGATTGGGAAACGATTACTTAAAAGCTTTTAGTGAAACTGAGTTCTGGGCTTAATCCAATCTATTGGACAATCGATTGGGACATCAATTGAGTAATCGATTGTGTGATCACAGAACCAACCAATTACTGAATCAATCGATTGTGACAAAGTTTTTCATCAGGAAATAAGTTGTTGGATCAACCAAATCGATTGGGACATCAATTGAATTAGATTTCTTAAACTGGCAAGTTTTTGTGGGAAATCGATTAGGTAATCGATTGAAGTTAATCATTTATCAGAAACATTTTGAATAAATCGATTGGCAAATTGATTTTGACCCAAATGGCTGAGGTTCTGTAACAAGCACAATCGATTCGCAAATCGATTGAAGTAATGTCTGAGTTCACTGTGATCAGCACAATCGGTTGACGAATCGATTGAAGCTAAATGTTTGAGTTACAAGGAAGAATTCAGCTCATTACCAAATCGAATTAGGACTATGAATATACGTCGATTGAGCAATCGATTGTTTTGATCTTGTTGTTTGACAAAACACCTATAATCGATTACTCAATCGATTCTGATATAGTTCTTAGTATCAGTTTCTGATTTATGTATTAAAAGAATCGATTGGCAAATCAATTCATGCTTATACTTTCAAGATTCAAGAAAAACAAGACACGCGAAAATCGATTGGGCAATCGATTAAAGCTAGTTTAAACTTTTATAAAATCGATTGAGCAATCGATTGTCCTGATGTTTTTCTGAATATATATAAGCTGATTCAATCACATTTTAAACAACTGTTACACATTTTCTAACAACCAATACACTACATTTGAAACAATTATTTCATCACAACACAAAATACTCATTTGGCAAATTCTTTTGTGTGAAAATTCATATTGTGATTGAGTCATCATCTTTTGTCCGCTTTATTCTTTTCTATAAAAACATAAAGAAAGTTCTGGAAATCCAGTGGTGTAAACTGGTGATATCTTGGTTGGTGCGTGTGTTCATCAAGAAGAAGTTCTCATCTTGATCTCGTGAGAGTTTGGCGAGTAACTCCAGGGATAAGGTGGTATTGTAATAGAAGCGAGTGAGTTGGATAGATAGGCCATGTGTGAGCTGGACAATCTGTAAAAGCGTACTCAAGTCAATTCTATTGAAAGGCTGAAATTGGTTTTAGGATTCAGAACTGGATGTAGGCTATCAAACTGATAGCCGAACCCAGTATAAATCTTGGTGCACGTTTTTCTTATCCTTCTCTTATTTTGATATTGCTTGAATGCTTATTCTTGAATGTTTAAATTGGTGAAATTTCAGTATTGATTAATATTCTGAATAAGCATTGTATCGGTACTTCTTATATTGATAATTCATGCAACTGTGAATCTTTGTTCCTGAATAAATTTGCAACTGATCATTGTTTAATCTGTTTAATAATATTGTAAGATTAGTAACATTTCTAATATTTGTAACAACAAATAGAGGCCATAATTTCCTACAAAAAAACACTATATGGATTAGAATAAGCTTAGGGAGGACGAAAATGACATAAATGTTAAACCTATACACAATTGAACTTATGATGCACAAGATTGACAAAACTCTAAATGAACTAAAATAAAGCCTAGAGAGGACGAAAATGACATAAATGTTAACCAAATGACACAAAAATACACCTATTGGATGCACAAGATTGGTTAAATACTCTATTAGGACTAGAATAAGCATAGGGAGGACGATGATGACCTATATGTTAATCCAATGACACAAACAGAAATATTGAATGCACAGATTGGTTAAAAACCCTATATGGACTAGAATAAGCCTAGGGAAGGACGAATATGACCTAAAAACTCATCAATGACACAAATGAACTTATTGGATGCACAATATTGGTTAAAAAACCCTAAATGGACTAGAATAAGCCTAGGAGGGACGATATGACCTAAATGATCATCCAATGAAACAAATGAACTATATGGATGCACAAGATTGGTTAATAAAAAAACCCTAATTGGACAAGAATACTTTTTCGAGCACTGTGGGAGGACGAAAATGACCTAAAATGTTAATCCAATGACACAAATGAACCTTATTGGATGCACAAGATTGGTTAAAAACCCTAATTGGACAAGAATAAGCCTTAGGAGGACGAAAATGACCTAAATGTTCATCCAATGACACAAATGAACTATTGGATGCACAAGATTGGTTAAAAACCCTAATTGGACAAGAATAAGCCTCGGGAGGACGAAAATGACCTAAATGTTAATCCAATTACACAAATGAACTTATTGATGCACAAGATTGGTTAAAAACACTAATTGGACAAGAATAAGCCTAGGGAGGAAAAATGACCTAAATGTTCAATCCAATGACACAATGAACTTATTGGATGCACAAGATTGTTAAAAACCTAATTGACAAGAATAATTGAGACGAAAAGAATGTTAATCCAATTACACCTATTTTGGATGCACAATATGGACCTAAATGGACAAGTTAAGCCAAGGACACAAATGACCTAAACTGTTTGGATGACACAAATGACTTTTGATGCACAAGATTGGACAAAAACCCTAATTGGACAAGAATAAGCCTATGGAGACGAAAATGACCTTAAATGTTCATACAATGAAAACAAATGAACTTATAAAGATGCACAAGATTGGTTAAAAACCATTATTGGACTAGAATAAGGCTACGCAGGACGAAAATGACCTAAATATTATTCAATGACACAAACACAACCTATTGGATGTACAAGATTTGTTAAAAATCCTAATTGACTAGAATAAGCCTAGGGAGACGAAAATGACCGAAATGTTATCCAATGACAAATGAACTTATTGGATGCACAAGATTGGTTAAAAACCCTAATTGGACAAGAATAAGCCTAGGGAGGACGAAAATGACCTAAAATGTTCATCCAATGACACAAATCCTATGGATGCACAAGATTGGTTAAAAAACCCTAATTGACAAGAATATGCTAGGGAGGACGAAAATGACCTAAATGTTAATCCAATGACACAAATGAACTTATTGATGCACCTAATTGGTTTAAAACCCTAATTGGACAAGAATAAGCCTAGGGAGGACGAAAATGACCTAAATGCTCATCCAATGAACAAATGAACTTATTGGATGCACAAGATTGGTTAAAACCCTAATTGGACTGAATAAGCCTAGGGAGGACGAAAATGACCTAATGTTCATCCAATGACACAAACAAACCTATTGGATGCACAAGATTGGTTAAAAACCCTAATTGGACAAGAATAAGCCTAGGGAGGACAAAAATGACCTAAATGTTCATCCAATGACACAAATGAACTTATTGGATGCACAAGATTGGTTAAAAACCCTAATTGGACAAGAATAAGCCTAGGGAGGACGAAAATGACCTAAATGTTCATCCAATGACACAAATGAACTTATTGGATGCACAAGATTGGTTAAAAACCCTAATTGGACAAGATAAGCCTAGGGAGGACGAAAATGACCTAAATGTTCATCCAATGACACAAATGAACTTATTGGATGCACAAGATTGGTTAAAACCTAATTGGACAAGAATAAGCCTAGGGAGGACGAAAATGACCTAAATGTTTCATCCAATGACACAAATGAACTTATTGGATGCACAAGATTGGTTAAAAACCTAATTGGACAAGAATAAGCATAGGGAGGACGAAAATGACCTAAATGTTAATCCAATGACACAAATGAACTTATTGGATGCAACAAGATTGGTTAAAAACCCTAATTGGACAAGAATAAAGCCTAGGGAGGACGAAAATGACCTAAATGTTCATCCAATGACACAAATGAACTTATTGGATGCACAAGATTGGTTAAAAACCCTAATTGGACAAGAATAAGCCTATTAGGAGGACGAAAATGACCTAAATGTTCATCCAATGACACAAATGAACTTATTGGATGCACAAGATTGGTTAAAAACCCTAATTGGACAAGAATAAGCCTAGGGAGGACGAAAATGACCTAAATGTTCATCCAATGACACAAATGAACTTATTGGATGCACAAGATTGGTTAAAAACCCTAATTGGACAAGAATAAGCCTAGGGAGGACGAAAATGACCTAAATGTTCATCCAATGACACAAATGAACTTATTGGATGCACAAGATTGGTTAAAAAACCCTAATTGGACAAGAATAAGCCTAGGGAGGACGAAAATGACCTAAATGTTCATCCAATGACACAAATGAACTTATTGGATGCACAAGATTTGGTTAAAACCCTAATTGGACAAGAATAAGCTAGGGAGGACGAAAATGACCTAAATGTTCATCCAATGACACAAATGAACTTATGGGATGCACAAGATTGGTTCAAAAAACCCTAATTGGACACAAGATGCACAAGAAAAGCCTAGGGAGGACGAAAATGACCTAAATGTTCATCCAATGACACAAAATGAACTTATTGGATGCACAAGATTGGTTAAAAACCCTAATTGGACAAGAATAAGCCTAGGGAGGACGAAAATGACCTAAATGTTCATCCAATGACACAAATGAACTTATTGGATGCACAAGATTGGGTTAAAAACCCTAATTGGACAAGAATAAGCCTAGGGAGGACGAAAATACCCTAAATGTTCATCCAATGACACAAATGAACTTATTGGATGCACAAGATTGGTTAAAAACCTAATTGGACAAGAATAAGCCTAGGGAGGACGAAAATGACCTAAATGTTCATCCAATGACACACAAATGAACTTATTGGATGCACAAGATTGGTTAAAAACCCTAATTGGACAAGAATAAGCCTAGGGAGGACGAAAATGACCTAAATGTTCATCCAATGACACAAATGAACTTATAGGATGCACAGATTGGTTAAAAACCCTAATTGGACAAGAATAAGCCTAGGGAGGACGAAAATGACCTAAATGTTAATCCAATGACACAAATGAACTTATTGGGATGCACAAGATTGGTTAAAAACCCTAATTGGACAAGAATAAGCCCTAGGGAGGACGAAAATGACCTAAATGTTCATCCCATGACACACAAATGAAACCTATTGGATGCACAAGATTGGTTAAAAACCCTAATTGGACAAGAATAAGCCTAGGGAGGACGAAAATGACCTAAATGTTCATCCAATGACACAAAATGAACTTATTGGATGCACAAGATTGGTTAAAAACCCTAATTGGACAAGAATAAGCCTAGGGAGGACGAAAATGACCTAAATGTTCATCCAATGACACAAATGAACTATTGGATGCACAAGATTGGTTAAAAACCCTAATTGGACAAGAATAAGCCTAGGGAGGACGAAAATGACCTAAATGTTCATCCAATGACACAAATGAATTATTGGATGCACAAGATTGGTTAAAACCCTAATTGGACAAGAATAAGCCTAGGGAGGACGAAAATGACCTAAATGTTCATCCAATGACACAAATGAACTTATTGGATGCACAAGATTGGTTAAAAACCCTAATTGGACAAGAATAAGCCTAGGGAGGACGAAAATGACCTAAATGTTCATCCAATGACACAAATGAACTTATTGGATGCACAAGATTGGTTAAAAACCCTAATTGGACAAGAATAAAGCCTAGGGAGGAGAAAATGACCTAAATGTTAATCCAATGACACAAATGAACTTATTGGATGCACAAGATTGGTTAAAAACCCTAATTGGACAAGAATAAGCCTAGGGAGGGAGAAAATGACCTAAATGTTAATCCAATGACAACAAATGAAGCTATTTATTGGATGCACAAGATTGTTTGTAAAAACCCTAATTGGACAAGAATAAGCCTAGGGAGGACGAAAAATGACCTAAATGTTCATCCAATGACACAAATGAACTTATTGGAATGCACAAGATTGGTTAAAAAACCCTAATTGGACAAGAATAAGCCTAGGGAGGACGAAAATGACCTAAATGTAGATCCAATGACACAAATGAACTTATTGGATGCACAAGATTGGTTAAAAAACCCTAATTGGACAAGAATAAGGCTAGGGAGGACGAAAATGACCTAAATGTTAATCCAATGACACACAAATGAACTTATTGGATGCACAAGATTTGGTTAAAAACCCTAATTGGACAAGAATAAGCCTAGGGAGGACGAAAATGACCTAAATGTTAATCCAATGACACAAATGAACTTATTGGATGCACAAGATTGGTTAAAAACCCTAATTGGACAAGAATAAGCCTAGGGAGGACGAAAATGACCTAAATGTTCATCCAATATCATCCAATGAACAAATGAACTTATTGGATGCACAAGATTGGTTAAAATCCCTAAATTGGACAAGAATAAGCCTAGGGAGGACGAAAATGACCTAAATGTTCATCCAATGACACAAATGAACTTATGGGATGCACAAGACAACACTAATTGGAAAAGAATTAGGGAGGACGAAATGAACCTAAATGTTCATCCAATGACACAAATGAACTTAATGGCGATGCACAAGACTAATTGGAAAGAATAATAGGGAGTGGACGAAAATGACCTAAATGTTCATCCAATGACACAAATGAACTTATTGGATGCACAAGATTGGTTAAAAACCGTAATTGGACAAGAATAAGCCTAGGAGGACGAAAATGACCTAAATGTCATCCAATTACACAAATGAAACTATTGGATGCACAAGATTGGTTAAAAATCCTAATGGACAAGAATAAACCTAGGGAGGACGAAAATGACCAATGTTCATCCAATGACACAAATGAAACTATTGGATGCACAAGATTGGGTTAAAAAACCATAATTGGACAAGAATAAGCCTAGGGAGGACAAAATACCTAAATGTTCATCCAATTACACAAATAACTTATTGGATGCACAAGATTGGTTAAAAAACCTAATTGACAAGAATAAGCCTTATGGGAGGACGAAACCATGACCTAAATGTCATCAATGACCACAATGACACAAATGAACTTATTGGATGCACAAGATTGGTTAAAAACCCTAATTGGACAGAATAAGCCTAGGGAGGACGAAAATGACCTAAATGTTCATCCAATGACACAAATGAACTTATTGGATGCACAAGATTGGTTCTAAAAACCCTAATTGGACAAGAATAAGCCTAGGGAGGACGAAAATGACCTATAATGTTATCCAATGACACAAATGAACTTATTGGATGCACAAGATGGTTAAACCCTAATTGGACAAGAATAAGCCTAGGGAGGCAGAAAATGACCTAAATGATCCAATACACAAATGAACTTATTGGATGCACAAGATTGGTTAAAACCCTAAATGGACAAGAATAAGCCTAGGGAGGACAAAATGACCTAAATGTTCATCCAATGACACAAATGAACTTATTGGATGCACAAGATTGGTTAAAAACCCTAATTGGACAGAAGAGCCTAGGGAGGACGAAAATTGACCTAAATGTTAATCCAATGACACAAATGAACTTATTGGATGCACAAGATTGGTTAAAAACCCTAATTGGACAAGAATAACCTAGGGAGGACGAAAATGACCTAAATGTTCATCCAATGACACAAATGAACTTATTGGATGCACAAGATTGGTTTTAGAAAATCCTAATTGGTCAAGAATAAGCCTAGGGAGGACGAAAATGACTAAATGTTAATCCAATGACACAAATGAACTTATTAGATGCACAAGATTGGTAAAAGAACTAATTGGACAAGATAGCCTAGGGAGGACGGAAATGACTAAATGTTCATCTTATACAAATGAACTAATTGGTGCACAAGATAGGTTAAAAATCCTAATTGGACAGAATAAGCTAGGGAGGACGAAATGACCTAAATTTCATCCAATGAACGCAGATGAACAAATTGGATGCACAAGATTGGTTAAAACATAATTGGACAAGAATAGTCTAGGAGGACGAAACGACTAAACGTTCATCATGACACAAACAACCTATTGGATGCACAGATTGCTTACAAACCCTAATTGGACTCAAATAACCGAGGGAGGACGAAAATGACCTAAATTTCATTCCGTGAACACACATGAACATATGTGCATGCACAATAATGGTTAGAAACCTATCGGACAAGAATAAGCCTAGGGAGGACGATATGACCTAAATGTTATACCAATGATACAAATGAACATATGGATGCACAAGATTGGGTGAAACCCCTAATGCCACCAAGAAATAAGCTAGGGAGGGGACGTTAATCAAATGAACACTAAGATGTTCTAATTTAATAGGGAGACACTAAAACACACAAATAACTATTGATGCACAAGATTTGTTAATAAAACCTATTGGACTCGAATAAACCTAGGAGGACGAAATGACCTAAATGTTAATCCAATGACACAAATGAACATGATGGATGCACTAGGATTGGTTAAAAACACTAATGGACACAAGAATAAGTATAGGGAGGCGAAAATGACCTAAAATGTTCAATCGCAATGACACAAACACACCTTTGGACGCACAAGATTGGAGTTTTAAAAACCATGAATTGAGAACAGAATAAGCCTAGGGAGGATCGAAAATGGACCTAAAAAATGTGTCCATCCATATGACACAATACACACCTAATTGGTCATGCACAAGAGTGGTTAAGAAAACCCTTATTGGAAAGAATAGCTAAGGGAGGACAAAATGAACATAAAATGATCAATCAATGAACACAAATGAACTTATTGGATGCACAAGATTGGTTAAATAAGATTAATTGGACAAGAATAAGTAACCTAGGAGAGGACGAAATAATGGTCCTGCAATGTTCGTCCAAATGACTACAAACACACCTAGTACTTGGATGCACATAGATAGGATAATAAGCCGTATTTGCACAAGAATAAGCCTACGGAGATAACGAAAATGACCTAAATGTTCAATCCCATATGACACATAATGAATGCTTATTCGCATGCGACAGAGATGGATCTATAAACCCTAATTGGACAGAATAAGCCTAGTTGGAGAGACGGAATATATCCGAAATGTTAAATCCAATTTACTAACAAATGACTTATTGGATGCACAAAGATTGGTTATAAACACTAACTGTTGACAAGATAAGTCTAGGGGAGGACGAAAATGACCTAAATGTTCGTCCAATGACACAAATGAAACTTATTGATGCACAAGATTGGTTAAACACCCTAATTGGACAGAATAAGCCAAGGAATGGGACGGCACACGAATGACCTAAATGTTCAGTCTAGGTAGACCGCATGACAAAATGTTATCCAATGAAACCTTATTGGATGCACAAGATTGGTTAAAAACCCTAGATATGGACAAGATAAGGATAGGGAGGAACAATAATGCCCTAAATGTTAATCCAATGACACACAATAACTATTGCATGCACAAGATTGGTGTAAAAACACTAATTGCACAAGAATAAGCTAGGTGAGGACGAAATGACCTAAATGTTAATCTTAATTACACAAACACACCTTTGTATGCACGACCAAGATGTGGTTAAAAACCAATAAAATTGGACTGGAATAAGCCTAGGAGAGAATGACCTAATGAATCAAATGACCAAAAATCTATTGGATGCCCAAACATGGTTAAAAACCCTAATGGACCAGAATAGACATGGGAAATGCGGACCATAAATGTCGCCAATGACACAAAATCGACCTATTGGATGCACATGAGATTGGTATTAAACCTCTATAATTACACAAGAATAAGCAGTAGCTCCAGAGGACGAAATGACCTAAATGTTCCGTTCGAATGACACCAACATGACCTATTCGATTTGCACAAGATAACAGTTAAAAACAACCTTAAATTGGACAATATGAGTAAAACATTAAGGAGTATGAAGAACTGAACCCTAAATAGTTCACTCCAATGACTACAAATGAACATGTGTATATGGATAGCATATGATTAGTACAAACTCTAATTGGACGAGAATAAAGCTAGATGAGGACGAAAATGACGTAAATGTTTCATTCCAATTACACCAAGAACAGTGGATTGTACAAGATTTGGTAAACAAAACCTTATGGACGAATATATTTCGATAGAGACACAATAAGACCCTAAAATGTCATTCCAATGACACAGGGACATTTATAGCAGTGGATGCACATGAATGACTGACACTCTAGACAAGGAATATGCCATAAATCGAACAAATGACACTTAATGTTCATCCATGCCACACAATTGAACTTATGATGCAAAGCATACAGTCCACACCCCTAATTGGATCAAAATATAGCCTAGGGAGGGACGATAAAAATATCGCGAAATGTTCATCCAATTGACGATGAATAAAAACCCTAGATTGGAGGACAAGGTAAATAAATGTGAGATGCGACGGCCACAATGAACTTATGAGCACCATAAGAATGTTCGATATAACAACTCTAAATTGGACAGAATGATTAGGGTGGAGAAATATGACGAATATGTTTAATTAATTAAAACCTAAAATGAGCTATTGATCTACGCCTTGTAAGTTAAGTCAGAACCCCTAAAGAATGAACCGATAGAAGCAAAACTGACACTAAATGTGTACGTGCATATGACACAAATGAACTATATTTGGATGCACAAGACTTGGTTAAAAAACTAATTGGACAAGAATAATATAGGAGGACGAAAATGACCTAAATGTTCTGCCAATGACACAAATGAAATTTTGGATGCCACATGAGTGGTTAAAATCTAATTGGCACTGAATTAGCCCAAGGGAGGGACGAAAATGACTAAAGTTTATCAATGACACCAAATGACATATTGGATGCACAAGATTGGTTTAAAACCTAATGGACAAGAATAAGCCTAGGGAGGACGAAAATGACCTAAATGTTCATCCAATGACACAAATAACTTATTGGATGCACATAGATTGACAAAATCTAAATGACGAAAATGACGCAAATATGTAATCCATTTACACACAACATAACCTATTGGATGCACGAGATTGGTTAAAAAACTAATTGTCTAGAATTAAACCCTAATGACCTAAATGTTAATCCAATGACACAAAATGAACTTATTGGACACAAGAATGTAAAAACCTTATTTGACCTAGAATAAGCATCATCCAATGACACTAAATGAACTTATGGATGCACTAAGATTGGTTAAAAACCTAATTGGACAAGAATAAGTAGGCGAGTAACGAAAATGACCTAAATGTTATCCAATGACACAAAATGAACTTATAGGATCACAAGATTGGTTAAAAAACCTAATTGGACAAAGATATAAGCATAGGGAGGAGAATAATGGTACCTAAATGTTCATCCAATGACACCAATGAACCTATTGGATGCACAAGATTGGTTAAAAACCCTAATGTATAGAATACGCCTAGGAGGGCGAAAATGATCCTAAATGTTCATCCAATGACACAAATGACACTTATTAGGATGCACAAGATTGTTTAAAACCCTAATGACAAGAATAAGTCTAGGGAGGACGAAAATATATAAATGTTTAATCCAATTACACAACACAACTATTCGGATGCACAACAGAATGCTTATAAACCCTATATGGACAAGATTAAGCAATGGGGGGATGAAAATGACCTAAAATGATAACTCCAATGACACAAATACACTTATTGGATGTACAAGATTAGTGTAAGAATGATGACAGGAAGATTAAGCGATTGAGGACCAAGGATGTTTCATTGGTCAAGGTAATTTGGAACCCAATTACTGGAGATGCGACTTGGGAACTGGAGAGCAAGATGAGAGAACAACACCCAGAGTTATTTATTGACGCATAGTTTCGAGGACGAAACTAATTTTTAGGGGGGTAGTAAAGTGTAAGACCCATAATTTTAAAGTATACTTTATGTATTTTTGTGTATTTTGGATTTTGGCTCGAAGGTTTTTTAGCCAAAGTTAATAATATTTTGGAGTTTATATGATCAAAAAGATATTTTGACGTCGTTTAGAATTATTCGTCAGTAAATAAATTAAATTAAGTGTGGTGAATCCTTTACGGAGAATTTAATGTGTTACGGGAGAAATGGTAATTTAACAAAATTTAGATATTTTGAGATATTTGTTAAGTTATATTTAATATATATATATATGTTTGTTTGGAGGGAAAAAGAAAGGAAATTAGAAGGAAGGAAAAGGAAAAGAAAAAAGTATAAAAAGGAAAAAGGAACAAAGGAAAAAGAAAGGAAAGAAAGACAAAGGAAAGAAAAAACCAAATTTCCATCTTCTTCCTCTGTCACTTCACGCGCAAATTCCTCCCTCCTCCATTTTCGTTTTTCTTTGCTTCCTTTCTTCAAGATTAGAAACCCAAGGTTTGGTGAGTGTGAGAGAGAAGATTTCTCAGCTTTCATACTACTCGTTGATCGAAAATGAAGAAAAACGGTGTAGGGAATTTCAAAACCGTTAACTCACAAACCTCCCTGTTTCATTAGATCTAAGCTTCATTTCGCGAAGGATCGAAGGGAAAGTTGCTCACCACCACACTACGGTGCTAGTGACTAACTTTGGAACACATTGCGAGTGGAGATTTAAATCGGTTTTACTCACGGTACCAGAAACGCACGTTAAAGCAACGTTAAGGTAAGGGCTCCTTCCGAACTTTTAGTTTGCATTTAGGGACTTATTCTGTAGTTGTGTGGAAATGAATTTGTTAGGGTTGAATGTATTGATTTAAGGAAATGAATCTAAGGTTCTGTGGGTAAACAATCTTAGGAGTTAGGTTTTTGACGATATGATGGATGTTTTCTTTGGAAAATTAAATTAACTCATATTGTGTATGATTAATGAGTAAATAAATTTGATGTGTTGAGTGTTATGTTATGTTGGTTTGTGTCCGTCGTATTTGACGTGTTCTAAGTTAATACCGAGAAATTTGATGTGTTTTGGTGTGGATTGTGAATTGAATTTGATAATATGTTGAGTTGGCTTTGCTGTGGAATTTGAAAACCATTAGAGTTAAACGAGTATTAAAAATGGGGAATCTTTTAAT
>PGWS01003344.1:0-24805 GCA_002896235.1 Cicer reticulatum
ATTTTTAATGTTGAGGAAGATTTTATTGAGTCACATGAGAGTTAATTAATCTATATAAGAATGAAAAAATAACTGATGTTAAAAACATATCATGGATAAATAAAATGTAGCATGTGAAGACTATATTGTGTTCATAATGATTATGCAATTCATAGAAAACTACAAATAAACCCATCATTAATTTTCAAAGAGTGATTGAATTAAATACGAAATGTCTAGACCTATTTTATTAATCGAAAATACAAGAGAATGGGGAAATGATGTACGAAAGAATTAATATCAAATTCAAGAAACCGCCTTATAATGACAGGTGAGCATAATCTAGCTTCATGTCCTATGAAGGAACAGAACCAACAAGAGAACCATCTGCCAAAAGGTGAACCAAGATGTGTCACCCTTAGGGAAGGCCAATGTACACCATAAAATAGTGACCTCGTTATTTGATAGGTAGCTCCAGAGATCATAAGGATATAAAAATCTCCCTTTCCAAATGGGTGTGATAGCTACCATTGTGAGTAGCATACAACTTTGGAGCACCACTTAATTGAGGCTTAACAACTATAACTTGTGCTCCAATCATGGATGTATTCATATTATTGTTTGCATTTATACCCCATGCAACCCATCTATCTATTAATGTGATTCCACTGTGTCTGAATGCTATTTTCACAGACCATGGATCAGAAGTCCAATGGATGTAAGAGGATTGAGAAAGATCAGTACAATTGGCAAATACCTTTTGGTTAGGGAATACGAATTCCTTGCATTTTTGAGCAGAGGATGTTAGATACACAGAACTTAAAACAGACACCAATAATACTAGCTTCATCATGTTTGATACCATTTTCTTTTCTTTTCTTTTTCTTTCTTTATGTTTTCCACCAGTGCTATAAGAGAATCATATATATATAATGGGGAAGATTGTGTCAGATTCTCCTTTTGTTCGATTTATTCTTAATTGAAGAACATAACTACCTAAACAGGATTATTTGATTTTTATAGACATATTTATGACATTACTAAAAGTTTATCCACATATATTTTTATTATTTAGATTGTTGTGGTAGAACTTTTTTGTGATAGAACTTTTTTGTAACATTATCAAAATTATTGTGGTAGAACTTTTTTGTAATATTCTAAAAATACTTGTAAAAGATCATTTAAAAATTAAAAGATAATTAACCATATTTCACTTTAAAAATAATAAAAAAAATGCACTAATAGTCTTTTTAGGGGCTCAAAAATAAATAAACTAATATAGAAATTTAAAAAAATTGAAATTTTAATAGATTTAAAAAATTATCTAATACTTATTTATTTTTTGACCAGAATATTGATAGATTTAATTATTATATTAACCTTCTTTTTATTCGATAACAAAATTTATTGAGTGGTTATATATTATATAAAGACATTGTTACACAGTAGATTACCATCATAATCGTTAATTACTTAATAAATTTTTATTTTATTATATTATTTATACAAATTCTAAGTATGATTGGTCATATTATTGATATTTTAAATACTCATTTAATATTTTATTTTCATGTATAATTTTTCTTTTTTTTTTTCATTTACGAATATATCACACTTATCCAACACTATTTTTATTTCTTCATTCTCTCGTGTGGTCAATTAAATGTATAGTACCCATCAACTTTTTTTCTTTAATATTCTTTTTCTATAAAAAATATTCCAAAAAACACTACTTTAAAAAAATTCATTAATAATTTTTTTAATATATATATATATTCTTTGATTAATCAAATTGTACAACAATGCAAATTTGTAAATAAAAAAACTAAAAAAAAATGTAAAACAGTCACATAGTACAAAAGTAAAACATGCTTGGAAATATGAAAAAGATTTTAAGAGATCGGAATGTCTATGTCGTCAGGTTTATAAGAGTGACAACGTTAAAGTCATTGATTGAAATATGTAATTTATTAAATTTATTTTGTGAATCTAAATCAAAATAAACACGACATCAAAATGCGAAAATCAAAAAACACTATATTATAACCTGAAAATTAAAAAACACTATATTATAATCTGAAAATCTAAAAATATTGCAGTCAAATGAAAAAATCACACACAAAAAAAACTAAATTTATTTAAAAATCACTTATTTAAATAAACAATTTAATGTGAATTATGTTACAAAAATAATCTTAAATCATACGTACTACATAAGAGAAAAGTCTGATTTTGAAAAACATGTCATCGACCATTGTTTAATATTTAATATTGAAAACAAATTTAATATTGACCATTGTTTAAAATTTTAAAAAATTGATTCATTTGACAATTGTTTAAAATCATTTGTTTAATATTGAAAACAAATTTAATAAATATAAACTAATTTAATATGACGCAATTGTTAAAATTTTAAAATACTTTGATTCTATTTTCTGTTTTAAATTTGAGTTTTGTGAAATTTACTAATAATAATATAAGCTTTTTAGATTCATTGATATCATTTATAAAAGTTAATTTTACATTCAATAATTTAGATATTTATTATAAAATTTAACATAATAACACTTTTAAAAATAAAATATATATCTCAAAATGATTTTTAGGAAGAACTTCTTCATAATACAGCTTTTTCATTTTAATCATTTGTCTGAAATTCACATTATCCAAAATTATAGAAAGTTGATGAAATATTTAAATTATATTTTAAAATAAATTACTTTAAACTAATTTATTGAAACTATAATTTTTTTAATTCTTTTTAAATATTATACATAAAAGATAAAATACTATAAAAATTATTTTCAAAAAAATCTTAATTAACGGATCATTATTTGATATTGATATAAAAAAATGGCGACTAGTATAAGAAATAAACGCTCTTACGAAAACATGAGTGACATGTTCGTTTGGGACAAGATATATAGACCACAAAATACTTGTATGAGTTTCTTACAAGATTCAATAATTAAACCGAATTCGATAAGGGTAAGTGTATTGTTGTGAATAACTTGAACCACTTGCTGACAATAAGCTCAAAAACAACTCTATTGATAAAGAGGATCTCTCTCAATCTCACTATCCAATGTCTCTCAACTCTCACCAAACTAAATGGAAATAAGGTTTTCTATCTCTCAAAGAAAAATGTTAGAATTTTCTTTCTCACTATCGCTCTTGGTTTTGTTCTCTTGGATGGAATGATGAAACTCTTCACGAATTCTTCGATTTATAAGAAAAGAATGTGGCTTAAAAACTCCAAGTGTGATAATGGTAGTCAGTGCTTGGATTTACAAGAACTCTTGTAAATCACATCTCTATTTTCTAAGTTTGAATGTGTAGTCAGTCTCACGGTTCAATAAAACACTCTATAACTTTGGAATGTGCATTCTCCTTTTTTATGTGAAGGAATAATTTTGATGATTTGACCAAATAATACCACCAATTAAGAGGGAATACTTATACTTTTGGACTCTCTATCGTGATCTAACACACCATCTTTATTATTAATATAAATAAACTAGATTATAAAAATTGAGAATCCTTGAAATTATTCCTTTCTCGTTCAAGATGAACTCAACAATATAACTTGAACTTTTCTTGCTCATTTTTCACTCAACCCTTGATCCCTTGGCTCTTTCTTTTCTCACTTCTCACTAAATTCCCTCATTTCTTTTGTTAGTGTGAATCTTGTTGGATATTTTTAATAATAATCTTGTTGGATTTTAAGCATTGGTTCAAGAGAATGAAAAATAAGCTAGAGCTACTTTATGAGCAAATCCCACGAGCCTAGGGAAAAAGCCCAAGTAGTGATAAGCCCATGACTCGCAATTTCAAGTTCGTTGGTTTATAATTTTTTTCTTGTTCAGTATTTTCTTTTTACTTTTTTAGCAACTTTTTTCCCATTCCGTATGTTTTTAAAAATTTCCAATTAATACGTTTGAATTGTTAGATGCATTTTGACAAAAGAAAACATCTGAATTGACAAGTCCGAAAAGTATTTGGGGTGAGAAAAATTCACCTTATTCTTTTTACTCAAATAAAAAATTAATTGGTTTAGAAATTTTTTTTCTTATTTTAGAAATTTCTTTTTTTTTATTAATAAGAAAATATTTTAATTGAATAATAATTTATGTATTTACTTAACTATAAAAAATCATCTAAAAATCAATTAGACTATTTGTATATATATATACTGTGCATTGGAAAATTTACAATAATTTATAAAATGATATTTTTTGGACCCAGTCCTCCAAAGATGAAATCCTAGCTTTGCAATTGTGTCTCTAGAACATGTAACAATGATAAAACCAAAAAAGAAAAGGGAGATAAATTTAATTTTATAATAGACTTTGGTCAATAGCATGCCAAAGCAACATTTTAAATAACACCTCCATTTTTGGGTGCGCATGTGAAACCCCAACGGAAATACCTGTGATTCTATTGACAAGGGTCTCATTAAGAGACATCAGCAATCAAATGAAAACTATACAACGTGAAAGTTTCTTTCACAAATATGGGAAAATTCTAAATCTCTTGGCAGTGAATGTGCAAACAGGGGCCCTCACGGCATTGGCTCAGTATTATGATCATCTCTTAAGATGTTTCACCTTCCAAGACTTTCAGTTGGCCCCGACATTAGAGGAATTTGAGCGAATATTGGGTTACTCCTTAGAGAAAGGAAATCCTTATCGATATATGGGCAACCATCCGAGTTTGGAAATGCAACTTTGAGGTGTTGAAAATCGACAAGAAGAGTTGACAAGTACAAAAGAGGAAAACGGAGCCATTCATGGTTTTTCAAGAAAAATCTAGAGCAAAAAGTGCATGATTTAGCCCGCTAAAAAAGAAAGGAATGCAGTTATTGAAGAAGCCTATATGTGGAAGCAATTGTGGACAAAATCAGCAAGCTCTGAGAAGAACATAAAAAATGAGTTTGAAGATTTAAAGAAACAACTGAAAGAAATGGTAGATAAATATGAGAGTCAAGTAAGGAATGAGAGGCAACAAAAGGAAGAAATCGAAGAATTACTCTCAAACATCAAGCTGCATTACAAAGCAAAAAATGGAACTTCTAGTGAGTTGAAAGACATTACATTAATTATTAAAAAAGATCTATAATACTTGAAGGATAAACATATACCTGGGAGGCAGCCGTTTCATGGTGTCGGCTTGGGGAATGAGAACCAAGAGATTTTATAAAGAGTTGGACAGATAAAGGCAAACATTGAAGATTGCTTTTTCGAATTGCAATGCAGCTAATCAGCAATCCATAAAATTCCAAAACATCTAAGAGCAGATTGATGCATGTAATTGCATCCACTCAACCACTCCAATCAAAAAGTCTTAAAACAAGTCGTCGACTATTGCAAACATTTAGTAGAAGAATTGGAGGCAGAAGATTGTTGGTCCCTCTGAAAAAGATTGATGAATACCCAAATAAGTCGATGTAGTTTTAATTTTAAATCATGGTATTTTTTCTCATCAAAGAAGGACATTGTTGTTATTGCTTTTATGCGCATTCTCATATTCTCTTTCATTAATAATTCGTGCAAGACTTATGTTCTCCAACATCCAAATAATAATTGCATTTTCATTCCATTCAATGTTTAATAGATACCTCATAATTTTTTATTTATTTAAAAAACATACAGAAAAAAAACAATAAAGCTGTTCCCGCCGACATCCTTATCGGACCGGCAAACTCGAAGATCCATGCGAGAACTTGAGCAAAATCAAGAGGTGATGAGAAATGGATGTCAACCAATTGAAGGACAAGGTTGATCAAATCTTAGAAGCTATACAAGCTTTGTCAGAAAGGGGAATATACATTGAGATCCTCCGACTGCAAATGAAGAACACCAATCACTCCTTCTCACCACAGGCTTAACCCGAGCTACCATCAACACTCCGACACAACTATACAATTTCCTATGTACGGTCTTTCCCCGGTTATACTCCACCCCTTAGTCGTCAACGCCACCCAAACCAATCACCAATTTCATCTCCTCTGGCTAATCTGCCACCCAAAACACTAAACCCTCAGAAAATATTCCATATATTGCCACTCCCACACGTACTCCATTTCGATACTATGAAAATTGCATCAAAACCTCACATTGGGGATGATACCACAATCAAAGGAAAAACCCATGTCCTTGAAGAGCGAAAAAATCTATTTAGGGGTATAACGTTTATGGCCTTGAAGCTTCGATATGTGTTTTGTTCTTGATGTGACTATCCCCTCCAAACTCAAGGTTCCTGACTGTTGGAAAATAATACAAGGGCACACAAATGTCTAAAAATCATCTAACTATGTATTGCAGAAAAATGGCATCTCATGCTCATAATGAATAAACTTTCGCATCACTTTTCCAAGACAGTTTGAGTGCGCATCGTTAAGTTGGTATACATGCATCTTGACGAAATCAAATTTCGTTCATGCGGAAGGACCTAGCTGATGCCTTTTTGAAGCAATACAGTTACAACGTTGGACATCGCCCTGATAGCATGCATTGACAAAATTCATTGAAAAGGACATCGAAGGCTTCAAAGATACGCACAACGGTGGAGGGATAATGGCCTCAAAGCTAGAACCCCATTATCTGAAAGAGAAATAGTTGGTATGTTTATGGATACTCTCCAGTCACCTTTTTATGACAAATGTTGGGAGTATGTCATCAAACTTTCTGACCTGTCATGATAGGAGAAACGGATAGAAGTGGAATGAGGAGTAAGTGCAAGATCGTATGTGCAAGCAAACTAGCCGTGAACGACCGCATACGACATTCACAAAAAGAAAGAAGGAGACACTAACGCTGTATGGTAACCCCCAAGTCTCCTATTTTCCACCCATCAATTCTTTATCGGACCCCCAAATTCCAGCCCCTGATACCACAAACTCCTTACACCCTCATCCATCATGTGGCCGAACCAACACAAGTTCAATGCCACTCATATCACCCTTCAAGATCACCTTTTTATCAACCACCACCTACCGCATTTTCCCCCACAAAATTCATACCCAATCTCGAATACTAACATAACCTGTCAATCGAGAAAAAAGAATACACTCCATTTTGATCCAATTCCCGTCATCGTATTATATCCCAATTGTTGCCTCATTACTTCAAAATTCAATGGTAGTATCAAGACCAATGAAACCTCTTGAACCACCATTTTCCAAAATGGTATAATCCAAATGCCAATGTGAATATCATGCAGGAGCCGTGGGCATTCCATCGAAGATTGTCAAGCCCTAAATCTAAAGTGCAAGAAATTGATTATGCAAATGGCCTTCCTTCATAGAGACAATCCCACATAGGGAGCAATCCTTTTCCAATGTCACGAGAATGCCTCTGTGAATGTCATTGAAGATGGGAGTTAGACCAATATGCAATAGATGGTCATGTATTCACCATAGGGTCGTGTGAGGAAAATAATATTCTGCCAAACCATTGGAAATTTATTACAAAAAAGAGAATCTTAAGTCAATGAATAGCAAGCCAATGCAATAATTGTCCAACACCAATCCCGTTTCCTTATGGAAATACCAAGGCAGTACCGTGGAAATACGAAGTCACATCCCACTTGGCAGATCATCAACCAAGTATGGTTGTGAACCTAAAGGATACTGAGGTCACTAACATCTCAGGGATGGTGGAATGACTCGGAGTGGTCAGAGTATACACTCGCTGAGCAACTTAGGAAAAAAGAGGTTAATGGAGGAAAAAGGAAAGAAGATATGTATGTTCCAATACCATAAAAGGACAAGAGATCAGTAAAGAAGACGGCTGTCTGAAGAAAGAAGCTAGTGAACTTTTTGAAGTTTGTCAAGCAAAGTGAATATAAGCGTGGTGGATCAGCTAAATCAGACCCCTTCCCAAGATATCAGTTATCTCCTTGTTATTGAATTTCTGTAAGCACATAGAAGATGAGCACTGATGAAAGTTCAAACGAAGCCCATGTTACTCACGATATCACTGTCGATCAGGTTTGATGGGTTGTCGGTAACATCACTGCATATAGTTGCCTGAGTTTTAGTGATATGAATTACCAGCTGAAGGACCAGAGCATAATAAAGCACTACACATCTTCTATGAGGTGTCCACGATCAACTTCTTGCACGAGTGCTAGTAGATAATGGTTCATCATTAAATTCATGCCTAAATCAACCTGTAAAGCTATTTGTTGAGGGAGCCTGTTTGAGAAGCCTAGTGCTTTGGTGGTGAAAGCGTTTGATGGATCTAGAAGACAAGTGATTGGTGAGATTGACCTGCCAAGTTTCAAATCGGACCCCACATCTTTGGGATAACCTTCCAAGTAATGGATATTAAACCGGCGTACATTGTCTTTTAGGGAGACCATGGATTCATGCCTGCTGGAGCAGTGACATCCACTCTCCATCAAAAGCTAAAGTTTACAGTGAACAATAAGCTGGTAATAATATATGGGGAAGAAGATATGATAGTAAGTTCATTTATCTTCTACAGGCTACATTCAAGACACGGAGGAAGCCATAGAGACTTCCTTCAAGCATTAGAAATTGCCCAAAATGTTGTCTTCTATGGGATGAAGGATATCATTTTTGTCAAAAGAAACCAGAACAATCTACCAGATCATTGTAAGTCTATCAAAATCCATGTTAGAAGGAGGAGTTTTCTCAATGGGGAAGTTGATTGAGAAATATCAGAAAGGAAACAATAGGTATACGGGTTGGGATATGTACCCTACCGCAATGTGATGACGAAAGGCTCGAAGAAAAAATAGAGAAACAAGGTGACTCTGTCGGGAAAAAACTGGATACTCCGAATTCACAGAAGATCCTATTGTGACATTCGTTCAAATTTTCAAAGCGCCGAATAATATATGCTGATCAGGTGGCTGTTTGTGGAAGAGGATCATGGTGATGATGATACTCCTCAAGCTAGTTACCCTCTGTTCCTCCAAACACCAATCTCAACAATTCCTGGAAGATCATCGAGTTTCCCGTGTTTGTTAATTCATGTTTCAAAGTAATTATGTATTTTTAACTCCTTTTGCTCTGCCCAAGCTATAAGGATAACTAATTAGGGCATATGTATTTCAATTTCGTACTTATTATCAATAAATGCATTTTTGAATTCTCCAACTGTTTTTTGTTTTTTCTCTTTTCTCTTTCTTTTGGCAATCCTTATTTCATATATATATTTTTTTTTCTTAATTTAAACAATGCAGAGTCGAAAATGAATATGTTGAAAAATAGCAGCGCTAGAAACCATTTCTTGTAATTTTGAACGTCTAATTAATCATGCCGATGAGGATGTGAAGACGATTGTGAGCTTTCCCCAGAACTAGAAAGCTTAATTGAACAAGAAGCTAAGATAATCCAACCCTATCAAGAACCTGTTGAGGTGATCAATTTAGGGACTGACATGATAAAAAAGAAGTTAAAGTTGGTATGTCTATGAAAGAAAGTGAGCGAGAAAAGTTGGTTAAACTTTTAATTGATTATGTGGATGTCTTTGCATGGTCATATCAGGATATGCCCGCGGTTAGATACTAACATAGTTGGAACACAAGCTACCACTAAAGCCTGAATACACTCCAATTAAACAGAAGTTGAGAAGGATGAGACCTGATATGTCGCTTAAAAATTAGAGAAGAGGTCAAGAAGCAATTTGATTTGGTTTCTTAGCAGTAGCAAAATATCTCAATGGGTGGCTAATATTGTACCAGTTCCAAAGAAAGATGGAAAGGTTCGAATGTGCGTTGATTATCGGGATTTTAAATAAAGCTAGTCCTAAAGATGATTTTCCTCTACCTCATATTGATGTCCTAGTGGATAGCACTGCTCAATACTCTCTTTCTCCTTCATGGATGGTTTTCTCAGGGTACAATCAAATCAAGATGGCTTCCCGAAGAATATGGAAAAAACTACGTTCATCACACAATGGGGGACTTTCTGCTATAAGTGATGCCATTTGGATTGAAGAATGCCGGGGCAACCTATCAAAGAGCAATGGTAACCTTGTTTCATGACATGATGCATAAGGAATAGAGGTTTACGTGGATTATATGATCGCAAAATTCGAACCGAAGAAGACCATTGTTGTTAACCTTCAAAAGTTATTTGAGCGTAGACTAAGGAAGTTCAAACTTCGTTTAAACCCTGCTAAAATGCACATTTGGTGTAAGATCAGGCAAATTACTTGGGTTTATCGTGAGCAAAAAAGGATAGAGGTGGACCCAGATAAAGTAAGACAATAACAAGAAATGCCGGCTCCACGCACGGAAAAAGAAGTTCGTGGCTTTTTTGGGTAGATTGAATTACATTGCAAAGGTTTATATCGATCTCACCGCTAGCTGCGAAGCCGATTTTCAAAATTGTTGCGCAAAGACCAAAAGGTTGAATGGAATGAGACATTGTCAAAAAGCTTTCGAAAAGATTAAGCAGTACTTATCAAAACCTCCCATCCTAGTGCCTCCTGTTCATGGGAAACCACTTATTATGTACTTAACAGTACTTGACGAGTCAATGGGGCTGCGTACTGGGGCAGCATGATGAATCTGGTAGGAAAGAACATGCTATTTATTATTTGAAGCAAAAAGTTCACTCAGTTGTGAAACAAGATATTCACTACTTGAAACGAACATGTTGCGCATTGGCATAAGGCTGCTCGTCGTTGAGACAATACATGTTATGTCTACAACTTGGTTGTGTCTAAAATGGACCCAATTAAGTACATCTTTGAGAAACCTGCTCTTACTGGAAAGGATCGCCCGTTGGCAGATGTTTGTTATCAGAATACGATTTTGGTATATGTTACACACAAAAATCTATCAAAGGAAGCGCACTAGCAGAGTACTTAGCCCAACAACCGGTAGAAGATTATCAATCAATGCAGTGTGAATTCCCCGATGAAGACATAATGAATTTAGTTGAAGAGATTGAATCATCTGATAAAGAAAAGTGGAGGTTGGTGTTTGATGGTGCTTCTAATGCGTTAGGGCATGGAATTGGAGCCATTTTTGATTTCTCCAAAGAACCAGTTCACTCCATTTACGGCTAGGTTGTGTTTTGATTGTACAAACAATATTGCTGAATATGAAGCATGTGTTATGGGCATTAAAGCGGCTATTGAATCAAATGTAAAATTTCTTGAGGTATATGGAGACTCATTGTTGGTCATCCATCAGACGAAAGGAGAGTGGGAAACGCAAGATTCTAAATTGATTCCGTATCACACCCATATCAAAGAATTGACAGAACACTTTGAGAAGATTACTTTTCACCATATCCCTCGAGAAGAAAACCAGTTAGCTGACGCCTTGGCCACTTTGTCATCAATGTTCAAAATAACCACTAATCAAGACGTGCCGGTCATAAAAATTCAACAAAGAGAAAAACCTGCATATTGCTTATCAATAGAAGAAGAGTCTGATGGCAAACCGTGGTTTTTTATGACATCAAATCATATGTTAAGAATAAGGAATATCCATTGGGTATTTCAGAAAAACGACAAAGGGTTTTAAGGAGATTGTCAATGAATTTCTTCTTAAATGGCGATGTGCTTTATAAGAGAAATCATGATATGGTTCTCCTCAGATGTGTGGATAAAGCAGAAGCAGAGAAAATTATCCAAGAGGTTCACGAAGGTTCTTTCGGAACTCATGCAAATGGGCACACAATGGCAAGAAAAATCTTAAGGGCTGGCTACTATTGGTTGACCATGGAATCCGACTGCTTTAGTCACGTAAAGAAATGTCATAAATGTCAAATCTATGCTGATAAAATACATGTACCACCCCAGATCTTTGAATGTTTTAACATCACCTTGGCCATTTTCAATGTGGGGAATGGATGTTATTGGACTCATCGAGCCTAAAGCTTCAAATGGACACCGGTTTATCCTAGTAGCTATTGATTATTTCACAAAATGGGTTGAAGCCGCTTCTTATGCCAATGTGACGAGAAGTGTGGTTGTCAGATTCATCAAAAGAGAATTGATTTGTCGATATGGATTGCCAAATAAGATAATCACTGATAACGCGACTAATCTGAATAACAAAATGATGAAAGAGTTGTGTGATAATTTCAAAATTCAACACCATAATTCTTCTCCATATCGTCCGAAATGAATGGGGCTGTAGAAGCAGCAAATAAGAATATCAAGAAGATCATACAGAAGATGGTGGAGACATATAAGGATTGGCATGAAATGCTTCCCTTTGCATTACATGGCTATAGAACCTCTGTTCGTACCTCAACAGGGGCAACTCCTTTCTCATTGGTGTATGGAATGGAAGCGGTACTTCCCATCGAAGTTGAAATTCCCTCAATCAAGTCCTGATGGAAACAAAATTAGAAGAGGCAGAGTGGGTTCAATCACGATATGACCAATTGAATCTCATAGAAGAAAAAAGAATGATAGCTTTGTGTCATGGTCAACTATATCAAAAAAGACTCAAAAAAGCTTACGAGAAAAAAGTCCGTCCTCGAGAGTTTCGAGAAGGAGAATTAGTGTTGAAGAAAATATTGCCCATAAAAAAAGATTCTCGGGAAAGTGGACTCCGAACTACGAAGGACCATATGTTGTGAAAAAAGCTTTCTCTGGGGGAGCTCTAAATACTCGCAGAAATGGATGGAGATGAGCTTCCACTTCCAGTAAAACTCAGATGCAGTCAAGAAATATTATGCTTAAAAAAAAAAAATTTGGGCTCGCTAGGTTGAAAAACCTGAAAAGGCGACCTAGGCAAAAATTAGAGCATCCCGATGGATTGAAAACTTGGAAGAGCGGTCCATGCAAAAGTTAGGGATAACAAAAGAATCAAGCATTTCAAGTTGGGGCAGTTATTATTCTTAGAAGTTCTAAATTACAAGAATGACTAGCGTTTGTTGTCTCTCCAACTAAAGCTAAACACGCTCCCCACATTGTAACTCATGTCTCATTTGCAATGAATGTACATTTCCAATATCATGTTCGATGTTGTGCCTTACACTCTTTCTAAACAATTTAGTCTCATTGTTGTTTGTTCTAAACGTTTTTTTTAAAAAAAATGTTATTTTATGATAATAAATATGGGAATTTGAAATATATGAAAATAAAAAAAAATATCTTAAATATTTTGACGCTTGAGAATATATACACGGGAACGCGAGATATTGGGTGTATAAAAAATGAAGGGTAAGCATTTTAAATAATGCACATTTGATTGACCTCAAGAAAAAGTGATTACACAAGATATACTAAGAGTCATCATGTAAAGAACGATTGTTATCGTCGTTGATCCATTGAATCTTATAAGTGTATAAAGTCACATAAGGATCGGGGAAAACCAAAAAAAATAATAAATAAATAAAAAGGAATTTATCTTCATTGCATGTATCATACATTTTTTAAAATACTCACACATAATTTATGCATCTTCACTCATATTTTACATATACTCAACAACTCCTTATATCATGCATAATGAGTTATCATGCATATCTTATGTGTATATTTTATTTATATTCAACAACTTTTGTATCACATTATTCATTTTAGGTTTGCATTACCACATACACGCCTCCTTTTAAAAATAAAAAAAATAAAACAAATTTATCTCATTTTATTTACATTCTAAATTTTAAACTCATGTTTGGTTTAGTCATCATTATATTTATATCAATCGATCAACGCATCGGTAACCAATCCGAAGACGATCATTTTATCAATCGATCATCACTTTATTTTATGTCGATCGATCTACGCATCGGGTAATCAATCCGAAGACGATCATCACTTTATTCATGTCGATCAACGCATCGGTAAACACTCCGAAGACGATCATTTTTATTTTTTATTTTTTGTCATCACCAACTTCTTTTACATGCTTTTTGTATTTTTAAATCATCAATTTTTTTATTTTATTTTTTTACAATTCAATTTTTTTTTTCTCATATTTAAATTAATTTGTACAAAATTTAGGTCTTTATATTTAATTATTTTTTAACACATAAAATATAATTAAATAGGGGCAGCTGTAGTACCTAATTTTTGTTCAAGTAATTTAAAATTATTTTTAATAATAAATAATATATATTTAATATTTTTACAATCATTTTCAAAATACCATTATTTTATATTATATTAAAATAAATAAAAAGGAAAAAAGAAAAAAAATATTTTTTAATTGATCTGCAACCATTGCATTTCTGGACACACGTTTCCTTCAGTTCTGGACACACGTTTCTTTTCGTTCACACTGGCCACACGTTTTCCTTTCGTTCAGGCCACACGTTTCCTTTCGTTCACACGTCTTCAACGTATGTTCAATAAAGTTTCTTTTCAACCCAGCATCACTCCAAAAAACAATTGCTCACAAAACAACTGCAAAGACCTATCCTTTATCTTGCAAAGACCCATCCTTTATCTTTTAAATACCTTGTGAAGATCCTGTTGCAAACATGTTATAAACCGGTTTCTTTTATTATTCTTTTAGCTTAATAAAGAAATACAATACACTCAATGTAAAGTTAACAGGCTTCTCTTCTTTTTCCTTGATGGTACCTTGCTTAAATTTTATTACAAAAACAGTGTAAAATCCAATGAATTTTTGTTGAGTAACAATACAAAATCCAGAACATGTATTTGTACAATGAATGAAAACACCGTTTCTCTTATAAATTGAGGCAAACAGAACTGAGAGAAGGGAGGAAATTTTCTAAAACAATCAGAAAACCAGAGAAAGGTAGAAGATAGAGTTGTTATTAGAGAAACATATCTTACCCCATAGCAAACAGATCCATCAAACCCATTCAGCGAACTCAGATCCATCAAACCATAAGGATATTCAAAACCCGTTTTAAGATCAAACCCGTTTTAAGATCAAAGAGACGACCGCATCGGAAAGGTATTTCATTCATCGATTCCTGGTTTGAGTTTGAAATTTTGTGTATGAGTTTGAAATGGGAGTGAGGTTTGCCCCTGTTTGTTTCATTGTTTCCTGATTTTGTTTAGCGCTTTCATTTTATTAAGGGTTAGGGTATTATTTTCTTAAATTATTATTATTTATGTTATGCTTATTAATAAAAAATCTATGAAATACAATTAACTAGTAATAAAAGGTCTTTATTTTACATATGAAAAATTTTTTCACTTATTTACAGAATATATTAAACGAGGGATTATATATATAATTAATATATTTTTTAATAGATTAAGTTAAAGTCCATATATTTTTTTTATTTTTACTATTTTATTCTCGTGGTTATAACTAATTCTATTTCGAAAAAAAATCATTTAAACTTTGTTTAATATTATTAATCTTTGTTTTAAAAATAAAATAATAACAATATGTCATTAAAAATTAACTGAGATGTGACATCTTTTTATTTTTGAGTTATTAGAACACAAATTGTGACCAATTTGATGGTTCTAAATCTCATATTCACAAAATAAATTAATAAAATTAAGAAATCATAAAAAGTTAATCATAAAAATTATTTATATTTTAATCCTAGAGTACATACTATAAATTAAAACTATGTTGTTTAGTTTGGAAACTTAATTTAAAAATAAAAATAAAATATTCTTAAGAGGATTAAATTAGATGTGACATCTTTTACTCCTTTGAATTTTGAGACACGAGTTGTACAATTCGATCGTCTTAAAATTCATATTTTAAGATAATTATTCAAATCGGGCAAGTTTATTTCTTTATGCTTGTCAAAATTAATTTTTTTTAAAAGAAAATAACAAAAATACAATTTATTTAAAAGCAATCAACACATCCACATTTTCTTCCAAGAACTACGTAGCTTTGATTTCTCCATCGCACCGGGAGATACGTAGGAGCAAGATCACACTCTTGTCAAGCACACTAATAAAAACTTTCTTTTTTCCACTCCTTTTTAACACACTTTTATCTCAAAAAATCACATTTATAAAAAAACAATTTATATTCATATTTAATAATAAAGAAAAATAAATATATTTAAGTTGATATAATTTTACACATTAATTAAAGGTACCGTATTTTAACGGATATCGTAGGGTGCTAATACCTTCCCTACCCATAAATCGACTCCCGAACTCAAAATCTGGTTTCAAAAAGACCATTTTTTTACATTTTTAAGGGTTTTCTAATATTTTCCCTATTTTAGAAAATAAAATTGTGGTGGCGACTCCATTGAATTCGATGAAACTCGAAATTTTAGGCCGCGACAAGGCCAAATTAGTGGCCAAGAGATACACCCAACTTGAAGGTGTGGATTTCTTTGACACATTTTTCAACGTGTTGCCAAATTAACAACTATAAGAACTCTTCTTGCCTTTGCTTCTATTAAAAATTGATTTTAGAACAAGTTGATGTAAACAATGCTTTTCTACATGGTGACTTGCATGAGGAAATTTATATGACTATACCTTCGAGTTATAAAATTCCTTATGACAGTAATGGAACTACCAAGGTATGCAAGCTTCATAAATCAATTTATGGCCTTAAACAGCTAGCAGACAATGGTACTCCAACTCTCTGACTCCCTTACCTCTCTTGGTTATACTAATTCCACTGCTGATTTTTCTTTATTTACGAAACATTTTAATGATCATTTCACTACATTGGTTATATATGTTCATGACATAGTGCTCACAGGTAATGACTACACTAAAAATTCAGCAGGTAAATTCATTTTTAAATGAAAAATTCAAAATAAAGGATCTAGGTTGTCTTAGATATTTCCCTAGCATTGAGGTTTCTAGATCACCACATGGTATTTTTCTTAACCAACACAAATATACACTAGAATTATTAGATCAAATTGGCCATCTAGCCACCAAACCATCTAATACTCCTTATGATTCTTCTCTGAAATAACATTGTATTGATTCTCCTTTCTATGAAGATATTACTCAATATAGGAGACTCATTGGTAGACTATTTTATCTTACTACAACTCGACCTAACATATCATTTGTTGTTCAGCAGCTGAGTCAACATATCTCTCAACCTTGATTTGTCCATTATCAGGCTGCAAATCGCATCCTACAGTATTTAAAATCTTGTCCTGCAAAGGGCTTTTTTTATTTTTCTTCCACTAATTTATGTCTTTCAGGTTTTGCAGATTATGATTGGGATACATGTCCAAGCACTAGGAAGCTTGTCACATGCTATGTTGTCTTCTTAGGCTCATCTTTAATCTCTTGGAAATCAAAGAAAACAGTCCACTATTTCGTGGTCCAATTCTAATGCTGAATATCGTGCCTTGTCCAACCTAACCTGTGAAATAAAAAGTGTTGCACTACTCTTCAAAGACATTCACATTACTTTTAGCAAACCAACATTTGTTTACTGTGACAAGCCGTCAGCAATTTACTTGACTCACAACCCAATATTCATGAACGAACCAAACATATAGAAATTGATTGTCATATCGTTCGTGAGAAAACTGATATTGACCTCATAAAGTTGTTCCTAAATCGTCTGCTGCTCAACGAAGCCTCTGCTGAAACCAGCTTTCATGCAACTACTGTCCAAATTTGGTCTATTTGATGTGCATGCGTCCAACTTGTGGGAGAGTATTAAATATAGTTAGTCTTAGTTTATCTGAACTAATAACTGAATTCAGTTTAAGTTGTTTTGTAAAGTCTGTTAGTTTTTGTTCGCATTTGTATATATATATAAGACTTGAGTCATATTCCAAAAGTGAGTTTTTTAATTCATATAATTCTTCTTCTCTTAATCAATATCATGGACCCTGGCGGTGGCATTGTTGATGCTCGCGGAAAAAAGGATCATGTTGATCTAGAGTGACATGTTAATGAAGGAGATGGGAAAGTAACAAAGACTTTGATAGTGTTATTTTTCTTACCAAATAACGTGGGGAAAAAAATATATGTCATGTTTAAACGGTGAAGAGTATCAAGTATTAATAAATGTATATATATTGTAATAAGTTTGGTCCTAAATACGAAAAGTAAAACATTTATAAGCTAGGATATTGGCATAGCCCATATCGGTCAACCCCATATTGGACTAGACTAGTCCATTTAATTGAAATCATTTTAAGGTTGATTTTTTCTCCCTCATAACTTTTTAAACAAAACTTTGAAATAATATATTTGGATTTGTTCAAATTTAAGAGATTATTTTACAAATCTCTAATAATCAATTCAAACATATATTTCAGCGTATAAAGATTGGAAGAAGAAATCATGATAATTTTAATAGCAGTAAACTTAATCTCTGGATCATTTTCACCCGCATATACTCTTGCGCTAGATAATACACATTACACATAAATAGGGGTACATACTGTACAGTAAAATGCATAAATCCCTAGGCATTGTTGTAATACTTATTTTTAGAATTAATTTTGCATTTTAGTAATAGAGTTTGTTTATTTCATTTTTTTTTCATGAAAAAATTTATTTTTTCAAGTCGTTTTATATTTTTTTTATGAAAAAATTTAGTTTTTCAAGTAAAAAATTATTTTATAGAGTTTGAAAGGTTGCTTTGTTTTTAGATTAAAAAATTATTTTATTAAAAAAATTATTCTTTTAGCTAAAAATAAAAAGCTAAAAAACAATAGCTTTTGCCTCTTGAGATAGATGAGAAGAGAAAACGAAACATAATTAAAAAACACGAACTTAACTCATTAACGAGAGATGAATGATGCAATTGACTCTATTGTCCTGCAAAGAGGTATGTTTCAGAAATCTTGAAAAAGTTTTTCGTAAAAATGTTGTATCAAAAACTTAAAAAACATCTTTCGGTAAAAAAAAATCTGACACACCACTTATGAACCAATAAACTGAAATGATAGTGGAAATAAAATAAGCAACTTTTAAATATTTATCGAGACAAATATATCAATTCATCGTATTTATGAGAATATAGATCTGATATGAGAGATATCGAGGTAAATTGCCCTCAACCTTTATATATTGGACTAAACGAGCCTAGTCAATTTACCCCAAAACAAAAAAAAAAAACAAAAAAAACGAACAGCCAATTGTAACTTCTAACATTATAGGATAAAACACTACACATCAATACTAACATATATCGAGCTTATTCACCAAATAATAACATATTGAGCAAAAATACAAATAGAGAAGTGAGTCTTCATTTGAGTAAAAAATGTTACAAGGGAAAAGAAGATCAAGTGGCTGTACTTCAGCTTTGTGGCATGCAGGTTCATGACACGGAAGCTGGATTTTCTGTATAAAATTTCCGGAACATGTATTATGATGTTCGGGATTTTTCAAAATGTGAAAAATTAAAAATAATAAAATAAATAAAATACATTTGAAATCACGTTTTATGTTTAACGAAAATCACTTATTTTGTGACACATTATCCAATAAGTTTAGCTTAATTCACATTTAGGTTTTTTAAATTTTTACTTTTCCGATTTATTTGTAAGTTACATAATGCTTAAATCATTAATCTTTTGTCTCACTTTAAATAACGACTAGTGCAGTTGAAAGTATTTTATCACTAAAAATTCTATCAAATGTTACTATAATAAATCTCTCATACTAATTCTTAAAAAAAATCATCAAACTTATAAAAAGTCTTATATTTTTTATATTTTTCTACACCCATTTATACATATAAAAAACTTAGTAATAAAGGTCTTATCCAGTAATCATTATCATTAACTTCATTCACGTTGTAAGTATATGGATAGTAATTCATTGCGTGGTTAAGAGTTTAATATATTTCAAGAAAATTAATTAAATTAATGGACTACATGCTAAATTTAATATAACTTAAAGACTAATGGTAAAAGTAAATATAATTTAAATACGATGGAAAAATAAAAAGTTAAAGGTCTAAGCATGAAACTGAGCTAAATTAAATGATTTAAGTGTTACAAAAAAACATAAAAGACTAAATGTTATTTTTGTAAAACATAAAGGACCTCAGATGTAGTTGGGACAAATAAAAGTTTATAATAATTTGAATCCCATTACTTTTGAAAAAAAAATTTCAACGCAAATGATGATTTTAATAAAATATTACTCCTATTCTATATTATTGCTTCCATTGAGTTAATATATATTTTAAGATATGATTTAGTGTACTTATTATTACAATAAAAAAAGTTAATCATTGGTATAATATATATTTTTTTTGTCTCAAAATCACCTGCTGCATTTTTACTATTTCACACAAATTAAAATAATAACTTAAAGAAAAGTAATGATGATTTACTTTTATACTTTTATTACCATTGATGTATTTCTAACATAAAGCGATGGCATATTGGTATTACTTAGAAGGTACAATTAGAATAATATAATTAATATTGAATTTGAAATTAAAAGTGACCGTCTTTTTTAGATGATTTTTAATGCGACGATTGTTATAGAAAGGAAGGATACTTGCTAATATTAGTTAGTAAATAAAAGGTAGTTCAGTGTGGATGGGGGACCATTAGATTAGGCTTTAGTAGGTGTTCGGTGTGATTCATGATAAAAGTGTAAAGGTGGCAGATATGTATAGGTTGGGGTGGCAAGTTGGGGGCTTGGTAGAATTGGCGACGTAGCTTGCTTAATTGGGAAGAGGAATTAGTGGTGAATTGTGCGGCATTGTTTTCTTCTGTTCATGTGTAGGTTGAGGACAATGATTCATGGTAGTGCAAGAAATCTCATTCTAGACTTGGTTATGTAAAAGAGGCACATCATTGCTTGATGTAGAATGTTGGAGATGAACCTGTTACTTTTTGGGAGTTTGCATGGAATAAATTAGTGTCAATAAAGTTTCAACTTTTGCTTGGCAATTGTTGGCATTGACTTCCTACAAAGGACAACTGCTGGCACAAGGCATCATTGATCAAACTTCTAGTTTATGCTTGAAGAGGATATGGTAATGAAAGAATCATTTAATCATTTATTTTGTGATTTCTCTAGTATTTACACATTTTAAGGGTTGCCTTACTTGGGTGGCTAGGAATACAAGGCACCTTCTCTAAAGTTGCATAGCTCATGATCAAGAATTTGGAGGGTTATGAGCTTTGGTAAGGAAACTTCCTATCTCCTTAATCAGTTTGGCAGCACACTCTTTTTGATGTCATCATGCGATAAAGCATATCAAAGTGATCATTTGGGTTAGTTAAAACTACATATGATCAAGTTTAGATTTGACTCAGTCAATGGTGATCGCATTCTTTATGTTGTTTATCATTTTAAGTTACACATTATTGTTTATTGTTAATTTTGGTGCGCAGAACAGTGTTGGTTTTCAATTTGTTAGGTTGAGGATGTAAATGTATAGTTAACTATCTCTTGTTTCGGTTCTTTCGCATCTTGTGTTCATAACTCTTCTATAAATATATATTTGTTTGGATTGTTTAAAAACATATGTGAGTTGAAGAAAAATAGAATAAAGTATTATGGAACAAGTTATCAATGTTGTTTATACTGCATTTGTTTTTAAATTAATATCAATTGACTAAATCTTGGTTCGTAATAAGATGATTATATCAAAGAAAATTAATTAAATATGAAATTATAATAATTGTATGTTATAAGTTTACTTTTTAGGAGTGAGAATTAGTGGATAAAGAAATAATTAATATTATTGAAAATTTAAAATAGATTTTAGAAAAAATGAGACAGAAAGATTTCAAAAATCGCTTACAAATGAAATAAATAAATTATGAGACAAATGATATTACCAATGAAATCTATAATTGAGACTTATGAAGTAGGTGAAGATCTATTTTATTTTATATTTTAATGATCATAGCGGGCCACTCTACCACTTATAATATATGTTCCATTTTAAGTCATCTTAAAAAAATTATACTCATCTCTTAAAAGGATTTGGGTTTCAAAGTTTTCTGTAAGATCATTCGTCTTATGAGGTCCACCAACGACACATGTCTCTAGTGGGTCAAGGTCGATGATAGCTAATATATTTTAAGTATAATTTATGAGATTTAAAATGATTTTCTAAATAATTTGACTATTATATATCATACTTCAATGTTATTTTTATAATACATTTAAATGTGTCAAAAATTAATGGAGACCAAAATGATTAAATTACTAAAAAGTTAGCAAACTTAGAATTTAACATAAAGTTCAAAATTTAATATATGACAATCATAATAATAATAATAGTAATATAAAATATTATTCATATTTATTTAAATAGACCGACATGATAGACCTAAAAGATTTTTATTCTTTTGTGATAAGTGTTCTAATATATTTAGCTAAATAGACTTCTAAAAATGTCTTAACCTTGTCTATTTAAAACAAACATGGAGTATGACATAGGCTTGACGTAGACCACTACTAATCGGTGTGACTTATATCCACTCTTATCCACGAACGTATATTAAGTTTTCTAAAGCACATATTATTCCTAAAAACTTAAAAGTTTGAAAAATTCTTCAATCCCCATGAGGTTCTAAATGTGTCTTTTCAAAAAATTTAAATTAAATTTTCTAGAATACATTTGGTGTTTTGGTAAACTAAAATTTTTAAATTTTTTTCAAAATAAAATAATATTTTCAAAAAAACTTCTAACTTCAAATTTGTCTGCACATATTTTTTCCAAAAACATTTTTAATGTTTCGAATCTTTATTATGATTGTCGATTGTAATTGTTTTTAGTCAAAACACAATTTTTTTTTAAATAAAAAGCAAAAAAAAAAGATTATTTAAGTTGAATGGGATACGGGGTAAAATTTTAGGAGTACGAGATAAAAACTTTAAAAGACAAAGGTAGTGCAATGATAAAGGTCACTAAAGACGTGAGAATTTTATAAGACATCCCAACATTTAGACACTACACATTTATATTACTCTTAACTCTCATTTTTATCTTTCACTTTTTTACTAAAAATGTTCTCTAAAGAAGACATATTCCAAAAATTTCATAATTAAAAAATTTTGAAATTCCAAAATTTTCACACTTAAAAATTTTGGATTCAGTTTCTCTATTGCTAAAGTTTGTGTTTCTTATGCATATTTGGTGACAAGTGTTTCTACAAATTATTAATTTTATAGATGTTATCATTCTTATATTTTAATAATTTTTTAAAAGCGTCTAACGTGGAAGAATTGTTAATTTATAGATTTTTATTAATTAAATATAACAATCAATTATTCTAATGAAGTGATTTAAAATATGAATATTTGACTATGTGAATTGTCTTTGAAAATGGCATGTGATGGATTGGGTCGTTCCTTTGATTAGTCCATTGAAAGATCCCTCCTTTGGTTGGTGTATATATATATTTAGCCATCACATTAGGTTAGAATGTTTAGGTATTGTCTTTTTCTCCTTTGGTTGGTGTATATAGGAGGTTTCTTATGCTTATTTGTTGGTTGTAATAGCGTGAAATCATAATTTTTCCCTCTCTAATAGTAGACTATATATTCCTTGTACAAATTAATTGAAAGTAAGTAACAAAAGAAAAAGAGTAAAGGTTTATTTTCGTCGCTTAGAAATTTTGAGAAATCCAATTTAGTATTTGAAAAAATAAAAGTTATTTTTAGTCTCTAAGAAAAATAAATCGGGTTAAATTAGTCTTTATGTGAATCACAATTAAAAAATTAGATTTTTTTTGCTGACTTGTTCGATGACTCATCAACTTGATTATCTCACGTGTAATTTATATAAAAAAGAAAATTAGATTCTTGACAATAATTAAAAATAGACAATTATGTCCCTGATAATAATTAAATGAACAATTTAATCTCTACAATAAAATTTCACTAAATCATAATATAATTTAAAAAACAACGTCAATAATATCCAAATTAATAAAACGGTATCCAAAATGACACAAAACATAAAATAAATAAATTTGACCAAACCCACCCCCGCATCCGTCCGTAACTTTAAAAAGTGGAGAAAATCTGCACCTACATCCAATAAAAATAGTTTTCCCCCGTTAAATGGGGGTGGATCCAGAGTGGTTTGAGTGGATTCGAATTCAACTCTCATGCCTAAATGCTATTACTTAAAGAGACTCCTTTAGGATATTTAGTGTAGCCATTTTACAAATGTTCACTTCTCTTTTTTCAATCAAACACCGAATGAAATAAAAGCAACTAAGTACATGGTTAGATCATTAGTGAGATCAAGATTATTTACCTTATACAATTACTTCAACATCATCAAAACAAAGATCAATGAAGTTTGTAAAGGTAGAAACTATATCAAGTTCAAAAGAACTTTCTCTTCCAAACATCCTTTTAATCACATTAGAAGTAAATATACTCAACTTTATAAGATAATTAGAAATTAATCATGATTTGAAACTCTTTTATCTCAAAGTGCCACAATATATGCAAAGCATAATCCAAACTGTGATCTTAAATTACTTTTATCGGTTTGGAAATAGTGTCAATGTAATACCTTGCACTGACATCTTCCTTATGATTTATCAAGGATATGCCTTTAGTTATTAGATATTAAAGGACACTTTGAATTACAATTTAATGACTTTCACTAAATTGAACTGCTACCTTTTGTTATGCTCATAGCATATGAGATATATGGTCTAATACATATAATGATGTGCATGAAAATTCAAATTTCAAAGAAAAATATTCTCAAGCGTTCTTTCTCGAGTGCTGAGATAGAAATTTGTTTCCTAGACAAATCATTGTGACGTTATCATATGTATGTTGACTAAGATCAAACAAATTCATAGATCTATCTTTATAGATCTTGAATCCTAACACTTATGTCGCTTAAGTCATTTATCAAGAAACATTTCCTAATTATGCTTTTAAGCTTCATAGAGATATTGTTATTTGATGAATCATACTTTTTTCACATATAAAACCAAATTCAATAATGCTCTCACTAACCTCTATGTGTACACAAAACT